>JASDQU010688894.1:52985-72585 GCA_032191745.1 Picea mariana
AGCATGACACAGTGAGACCCCTTCTATGTAATTTTTTATGAGCCCAGAGAAGGTAAGCTCGATAGTTTTCTCACATTTAGAGAGTTTGAAAATATGCAAAAGAAGACTCCAGGGAGTACCTTTTTTAGAGTTAGTCTAGTTGATTCAAAAAAGGGTTAAAGTTACACCAAAAATACGTCTGTTCAAATCCATTTTAATGAGTGTGACAAAGACAAGATCACTCGACAATGTTTTGAATTTTAAGGAGTTTGAAAAGAGCTTAACTATGAACTCACAACCTTTTTCTGAGTTTAGTCTCCTTAGCCTGAAAAAGTATAAATGTAACTGAGGAGAACTCTCCTAGCGAGATGAATCTCTTGAGGCATACATTTTTCTGCTATAATCTATAGGCTGGAAAAAGGGTTGAACTCATTCCAGTAGATGTTCTTCTAGACCAATTTAATGAGTGTGAAGGAACAAGGTCACTCAACGATCTTTTCATTTTTAGGGATTCTGAAAAGAGCTTAACTATGGACTCACAACCTTTTTTTGAGTTTAGTCTCCTTAGCTTGAAAAAGTATAAATGTAACTAAGGAGAACTCGCCTAGTGAGATGAATCTCCCGAGGCATACATTTTTCTGCTATAATATATAGGTTGGAAAAAGGGTTGAACTCATTCTAGTAGATGTTCTTCTGGACCAATTTAACGAGTGTGAAGGAACAAGGTCACTCAACGATATTTTCAATTTTAGCGAGTCTGAAAAGAGCTTAACTATGGACTCCAGGTGGGTTCCTTTTTCGTAAGTAATCTCTAAGGCCCGAAAAAAGTGATAAACCAAAACTGAGGAGAATATTCCTTTTTCAAAGATTTAGTCCCTCAGGCCCAAAAAAGGGTTAAACTTACGCCTGAGAATACTCTTCTAGCGAATCAAAGTTCCTAGAGCATACCTTTATTCATAAAATTAGCCATCTGGACTGAAAAAGGGGTAAATTGCCACCAGACATATGTGCCTTCAAATTTGAGTTTGGTGATCGTGAAGGGAAACAAGATCGCTTAACAATATTTTCATTTTTAGATAGTTTGAAAAGGGCTTAAAGAAGACTCTAGGGGGGCTATTTTTCTCAAGTGATCCATACAAAATCGAAAATAATAAATATAGTTTCGTTGGATGTTGCTTTTGAATTTCATAGCAGGCTTGAAAGACAACAACAAAGCATGCTCATTAGGGAGTCCCAAGTGTAAGGCCTAGGATGACAATGAAAAAAAGAATGAGGCTTCATTATGTAATCATGACGGGACTAACAAGGACTCCCAAGCCTATAGTCATCATTGACAGCATGGATGCCAAAAATTCAATAAAGGATCTACCTAGGGCATCCATGTAAAGGTAGGCTCTACCACCTAATTACAACACTTCTAAAGAAACAATGACGGTTCTGTGTTGCACTTCGATGCGATCGATCCTATGGAAAAAAGAAAAAGACAACAATATGTAGCAAGTGGGAATGAAATCCTAACTTTTAATATGAAAAAAATTGGAAAAATGACTTTTACCAAAGGATACCAAAAAATGTGACCAATCCCAAAAAATCAAAACTGAAAGAAAAAGAGTACCAAAACGACCAATAGAAAACTCATAAGTGAAATCAAGTGATCACCCAGCTAGACAAAATACAAAGGGGGGAAAAGAGGGCCAAAAAAGTCTATAAATAGAAGTGGAAATCTCATTTGTTCCATTACAATTTGAAAATCAACCAAAAGGTCAAAAAATCCCTTTCCTAAAAGAGTGGATTCTGAGAGATTCAATGGACGAAATGACCTTCTGTTTGGACCAAGTAAGTACAAAACTCCTACACTTGCATTTAAATTCTTCCTTTATGCTTTAATTTTTTGTTTAGAGGGGGCACACTCTTTTAAAAAGAGAGTCCATGCGTGTATGCGGGTTGTCCAAGTAAAACCCATGAATATACTCGGGTATAATACTAAATAGCCCATGTACATACACAACTTTGTAAAAAACAGCCCGCATACACCCTCTTGTAATTTGAAAAAAAATAAAAAGCAAGCACTAAATCCTCTCTATTTGTTTCCATGTAAAAATATGTATGTTCACTGGAGAGAGAGAGATAGCATGAGAAGCTCCTCGTCTTGGTTGAGGAGGACCCTGTGGCCATCACTGCACTCAAACAGTGCAGGTTATGGAAGTTCTTCTAGTGTCCATTTATGAGGGCACAACCGAGGTTTCTCAATGCTCTTGTGGAGTATTTTCATCATGATGCTGAGGCATTAATGCTAGAGGGTCAATCACTGACCCCAACCATAGAGGATATCTACTTTTTGACTGGCCTCTCGAGAAGAGGGAAACCAGTCAACTTGAGGACCTTTCCTCCAAGGTTGTTCAACATCGAGGACTACATCCGACTATACTGTGAGGATGACACTAAGAAGGTAGGTTCTCAGGTGCCAATCCACAATATCACCAACCTTTATTTATGCATGATCTTACTTCTGATTAGGTGGATTACTGGATCCACAACACTTCATGAAGCCTCCCGGGCACATATGCATTGTGCCATTCAGTGCTTGGAGGCCACTATTTTTGACTGGATTACTACCATGATTGTATGCATGAAGAGACAACTTATAGAGTCTCGGTGACATACCAAAAATAACTTCTATTTTGGTACTATCTTTTTCTCCTTCTTTGAGAGGGTGCCCAGTCTCATTCCTAGAGAGACAATACAGGGGCATGTATCCTCCTCTCCAGTAATGAGAAAGTTGGAAGCTTTGTTGCCTGGACAGGGTGGAGGGAGGACTATAGAAGCCTTTGACGACAAGTTTTTTGACTAGTGGGAATGTCAAATCTCGATGATCGAGGACTACCCATATGCAGGGATCAACTTCACAAGAGACCCAGACATGCTTGTGCCTCCCAACGAGGAGTGTGGTGAGATAGCTAACATATATTTTAAAGTTTATTTAATTTTTAACTTTCATATATATCCTTTTTATGTGTGTATAGAGTACTGAATTATGAATCTTTTATGTACATATCTGGGGCTTGTTCAACCAGTAGACTTAGCCAAGACTCGGCATCATCCTCGACCTGAGGAAGGACATGCAATGGTAGGAGGACCAGAAGCTGCAAGAGGAACCACAACTGGAGAGGTTGACAGAATCATGCAACAAGTGGAGCGCAACATCACTTTGTTCACTCGTGTCGTTACTATGGTAATGATCTAGGATCTCCCCCCTGCTATGTAGCAACATGTAGTAGGGGTGCCTCAGACTTGGGTCTAGCTATTATAGAATGTTGGGAATGTCATTTTACATTATAGCAGGACCAATAGGCCTCATCCTTAGATAGTATTGGATCATTGATGTGTCGAGGAAACATTTTGTACTATATGTATTTTTTGAGGGCATAAGCCCAACGATGTAAACTAATGACTTTTGAGGATTTTATGCCCACCTATGTACTCATGACACTACTTTTTGAACACACACACACACACACACACACATACATATTTCTTGTCTTATGGATGACATTTTTACAAATGTATTTACATGTGTATGTGTGTGCTTTTCCTTTTATATGTGAGCAACATGCCAATCTAAAACTTGATTAGCTAGAGTATCTGTTAGATGATTAAATCTCCTAGGAACATGGATATACGTAATGTAATTGAAAGATCATTCTAAGAGACGTACCCTAAGGAATCGYCAGTGAAAAATGGGATCATAAACATGGTAAAMCCCATTTAAATGGGACACAACCAACTGAGCATATAGGTAGACCCGAAGGCGAGAAATKCCATGTGATAAGGCATCAYGAAGAAATTMTATCACTGCGTTGTATTCAAAAACATTKTTTGTGGTGTCRCCTAGACAAATACCTCTGGAAGATAGAAATTGGATTCCAAGTGTGAAAATCACCCAAATTGTGGAAGTGAGCCTCTGAGTGTGTCRGCTAGCATTTTTCGCGAACCCAAAATAAACATCTGACTCASTTGACATCTACCACAGTGAAAAAAKAAGACATAAATAACATGTTCCACAAAACAAAAAGACAAAAATGTATAAGAGACTATACATATATACAAGAAGTCACCCACGTGACCAACCTAATAGTAGTACTTCTTAAGGTATAGCCCATTTCTAGGCTACGCCAAGGAATTTCCCTCAAAATTAGCYAGACGATAAGAACCCTTCTCTAAGACATTTTTCACAATGAATGGTCCAAACCACATGGGTTYGAAATTGCCTGCCCCCGGGGGATATTTTTCTTGATCATAGACCAAGACAATATCCCCTTTGGAGAAAATCCGAGGACAAACATATTGATTGTACTGACACTTGACTCGTTTCTTATGAGCCTCATTGGCTAAGGCTGCATCATGAAACTGCTCATCGAGTTGCTCGCGATATATAAGGACTTCCTCAAGTGGTGAAGTGTCCAACAGTAATTCCACTGCCAACTTTAAAGAAGGAATCTAACATTCAATAGGTAACACTTCTTCCAGTTTGTATACGAGTTGAAAAGGTAAAAAATAGATGGAAGGCTTCACAAACATTCGATAGGCCCATAAATATGAATACAACATCAAATGCCAATTCGACTTGGCAGAATTGATCATCCGTTGAAGAATAGTCTTGAGAGACTTATTCATAGCTTCAACCTGACCATTCTCTTGCAGTTAGTAGGGTCACAAATGTTCCTATTTGAACCTGATATTTGATGTTAATTTAGTCATCATTTTTTTTTGGAATTGACTACCATGGTCAGTGACAATCTCCTTCAGGATACTGAACCTTGCTACTATCTGATTAAAGATGAAAAGAGTCGTTGTTTCACCATCATTGCTAAACATTGGCATCACTTCTACCCACTTCATGAAGTAGTCTACTACTACGATGATGTAACGATTCCCCCTGGATAAAACCATGTGACATGTAGTAAAATCAATCCCCCCACTTTTTGAAAGGAACAACAACAATGTCTAGAAACATAGGAACAAGATATGCCTGCATCTTCCGATAGAAGATCTAGCACAGGTGGCACTTCTTGACTGCCTCTACACAATCCTTGATTAATGAGGGCCATATCTAACCTACACGTAGAATGTTTTGGGTTATTTCCAACCCAGAAAAATGACTGCCACATGCTCCAATGTGATAGTCATTCAAAACGAGCTCTGCTTCTTTGTGGGTAAGACATCGCCAAAAAATGAAATCTACACTTCGACGATACAATGTGGCATTGAGGATAACATAGTTGCGCATCTGATGTCGAATTCTTCGATGCTCATCATGAGAAGCAGAGGCGGGCACTTCAAAGTATGGAGATACATAAGTATATCTCCATACCAGGGGTCTGAACATGCAATTGGAAAAATATGTCCATTAATAGGCGATTCTTTGGGCATCATATCACTATACTCGACCGAAAGTTTTGAAATGAGTTCGACAAAGAACAATGAATTTTTTGATTTCGCAGAAACAAAATCCAAGCCAAATTCCTGTAAGATGACTATCCATCTACTAATCTTTCTTCCAATGACCGGTCGTGTTAACATGTATTGGAAAATGTTGATGACGACGATGATGGTGGTCTTGTGAAGCAAAATGTAGTGACGGAACCGTTGGACAACATGGAGAGTTGCCAAAGAAAGTTTCTCAATGTGAGAGTAGTTGAGTTCCAGTCAAACCAGGCCTCGGCTAAGGTAATATATAATGTTCTCTTCGATCATATCATCTTATTGAACCAAGACCATTCCAATGGTTGACTCTGTAGCATCCAAATACAACAACAAATCTCTTTTATAATCAGTAGACCGAAGTAGAGGGGAAGACGTCAGGGCACGTTTCAATGCTTCAAAGGAGAATTGAAAAGCTTCATCCCAACATAATGGGACCCATTTTTTCAAAATATGCATAAACCCTTTAGTGATCTTAGTGTAATTAGTGACAAAACGTCAAATACAATTCACTTTCCCCTGCAAGCTCTGAAGCTAGGGTATCGAGAATGGGGGAAGCAATTGAACTATCACCTCAACCTTGAGAGGATTGACCATGATCCCTGTTGTTGATACAATAAAACCTAAAATATGACCTAACCTCATGTGGAAACAACACTAGTTAGTATTCAAGAAAATCTGATAGTAGTGACAACATTCAAAGATTAGTTGAATATGGGCGGGATGATCAGATCTCTTGTGAGAACGTGATTCTAGATCAACGAGGTACGCCTCGACTATGCATTTTAGGTCATGAAAATCAAACAACATGGCCCACTGAAAGGTGGCTACAACATTCTTCAGGCCAAAAGGAATCTTACGATATGCGAAGGTATCCCAAGGTCAAATAAAAGTCATTTTATGTTGGTCCTTGGGCTTGATTTGAATCTGGTTGTATCCCAAAAAACTGTCCATGAACAAAAACACTTTGTAGCTTGCACATTCATCAACAATTTGATCAATAAATGGGGTAGGGAAATTGTATTTCGGGCATTCCTTATTCAAATCACGGAATTCTATACAAACGTGAATCATTCCTTGTTTCTTGTTAACTGGAACTAGATTTCACACCCATTATGTCAATTGTACAAGGTAGATAAAACCGGCTTTGCGCAGTTTTTCTACTTTTGCCTTGATTGCTGCCCCTTTTTTAGGATGGACCAGACAAATATTCTATCGGATCAGTTTTGCATCAGGATAAGTCGTAATTTCTTGCTCGAAAATTCGTGGGTCAATTCCTGGAATCTCCTTGTAATACTAGGAAGAAACGTCTCAAAACTCTTTGAATAACTCGGTGTAAGTTCGAATCTCTTTGGGGGAGAAATCAACTTTGACGAAAACATTATCCATGATGCCAGGGGTTTTGGAGATATCGATTGGAATCATTGTAGAAATTATTTCCATGTTACCCTCGACACATACTCCGTGCATAGCCAAAGGATTGATAGGACAAGGACCATCTCCATTCACGGTCAAAACAAATTCTCCCGCCTCTATTTTCCTAAGATCAGGAAGGAAATAAGATCTATGATGTAGATCATCTCAAGGTATTTCAGGACTATTCATTTCCTTGAGAATCACCTTGTCAGAGAGAAATACCAAGTCTAAAGGATCTTGAGTGGCAAGAGAATCTTGAGCCCAAATAGGCTCGAGAACTGGATCTAAATCCTATTAGGGATTCAAATCGGGGTTGGACGAAGTTTGTTGGAAAATGTTGTATGAAACCTCATCCATGGATAAGGGCATGGACATGCCACAATGCCCTATCCCTTCCATCGAGGCTGATGGGGAAGGTAAATTCCATAGATCGTTAAAGTAGCTTGTTCGAAATGATGAAACTTGAAAAATTATAGCCCTCGACTAGTCGGGAACAACCAAAAAAAGATTTACATTACTAGAAGGCGGTGGGTAATCAAAGGTTCCTATCAATGATGGAAACAAACTGGAACCTAATTTGAAAGTTCTAGGCTACGAGTTGTTAATAATCAGGACCGCAGAATCCCTCGATGAAGGGTCAGGACAAGAAAAGGAAAATTGGTCGATGGTGACAATCCAACCCTCATGCGGAAAACATAAGACCCAAAAAACCGTAGCAACCATCGCATCCATCCCATAAGTAAAACTTCTTCCTAACAACATGTTTTAGTCGAGAGGTGCATTGACCACTTCAACTTTGACACACACAGTTTTACCTCCCAACTGCATGGGGAAGGAAGAAATTATTTGGTGTGGTCTAAATGACTAACCGTCAAAAGCCGTAAGCAACGTAGGCAACAGAGACAACTCACGTTGGAAAATGGCCTTCCAACATGCCAATGACATCACACAAGTCAAGGCACCCTCATCAACCACTGTACGAAAAATGTTCCATGTAAATGATTATGTGGTGTAATCCACTACTATCTGAAAGAAAATGTGGTGAGGAAGATGGGGTTTTAAGTTAGTTGGATAAAAAATGATCACTCCTGGGTTACTAGTCTTTGCCACTCCCAAGGTGGAAAACAACTCATTTCTCTGCGAGGGGAAACTCGGGAGGACTTCCATAGCAGACATCGCGCAAGGGGTATGTGCCATATATTCTACAATGGAGTAGTTTTGGGTGGCCCTCGCAATTGGATTATGAGAATCCTTCTTAAATGCACCTTTAGGGATGTGAGTCATTGTCTCACCCATTTCCCTCTCGATTTGGAGAGGATTCGATGGGTTAGTGGCTTCCTTTTCCTTCTTAACAGATTCCAAAATTATGTAGTCTCAGGTTCTGGTCGATAAATGAGCTTCAAAATTCATCATGTAAATGTTCACGGATGGGTTGTTATTGGTAGGCACGGGGGGTCCCTAAATGCCCCCTATAGTGCTTGTGGATGCGAAATCTTGAGCCATATTTTTCCTTTGTGGAAAAGGGTTTGTCATCACAATAGGTTGTTGCTACACTAATATCTTCTAGGCTTCTGCAAGACGAGGGTATAGGTGAGTGAGGTGGACTTCCGTGCAGAGATTACATGGATACTTCGACTTCTTCTTCTCTGTTTCCACCCCACCAACATTATTAGTAGCCTTTTTATCCCATTTATCCTTCTTATTTCATTGTTTCTTCTTTCCCTCAGCCCACTGGTTATCCTTGGGATTCGTCAACTGCACATTGTGTACATCTGACATCTAGGTAGGGGGAATGTCCAAACTCGGAGTCTAGCTGGCCACAATTTATTGTATCGACAATTGTTGTAATTGATTTGACAACAGGTCCATGGAATTGCTTTGTGTTGAGCCCATAGTGTCATCGGCCTGGGGCCCAAACTTTTTCTTGGCCTTATTGAGAGTAGACCATGGCCATATAGAAATATCTCATAGAGTATCCCATACTGAGAGTAGATCAGTTCAAGCTATTGGGCTCTCATAATCACCTCTTCTTATGAAAACACTATGGAAGTCACTACATCCTTGGATATGCAGGGAACCAAATACTTCAAGAAACACTCAAGAAAGAAATTAAGAGGGACCTTGACCTTAATCAATCTTTTTCTACGTCGTCATTCTCGAATATGATCAGAGATGTGGTCGGCCTTGGTTTTCTCAAAGTTGGCCAGAAATTCGGTGCCGACATCATATCTCACGGTAACTGGAAAGGGTTTAAGAAGACCATCGCCAAGTCATTGAAGTAAGAGTACCTCAAGCCATCGAGCTCAATATACCACTTCACAGCACCCCCTCTAAGAGTGCATTGAAAAAGGTGCAACTGGAGAGAGTCATCTTTCAGTGAGTTTGACCAGCACCACAATTGAAAGGTAGTCACATGATCACTCAGATATTTTCTAGTATCTCCCTCAAATTTCAGAATATCCGAAGGCAACTTAGTCAGCATGGGGGGCCAACACGGATCGTGACAAATTAGGTCACTCAGTAATCTCGACAAGTATGGCAGATGTAGAGTTTCCGGAAATGGTAGCTTTGGTTGTGAATTGTTTATAGGAAAAGAGGGCCTTGGATTTTGATTGGCACCAGGTTTCCAGAAAAAATTGGATTGTTGGATAGGGTTTTGGTAGAAACTGTGGCCTTGACCATCAAAGGGAAATTGTGTCTGTTGAGGTGTCAACGACCGATGCCCAAAATTGGACAACATAGCCTATGCAAGGATTTCTCCTTGCATTGTGTTCCATGGAAATTGGAAGGGGATGCCCCCAACCAATCCAACAGGCATGGGTACATATCCCTTCCTGGGGTTCCATTGAGTATGGAAGGGGTTACCCCTAAATGACATCCCTTGCGAGGGAACCGAGCCCTGCCAAGGATTCCAAATACCCTGTGTGGATTAAACTCCAGTCATCACTCCTTGTGAAGAAAGAGTACCTTTCACCAGGTTCTGCTGACCAAATATGGGGTTTCCCCTAGTCAAGAAAGTGGTCGAAGAGAAAGCATTGTTCTCAAACAAATTGAACAAAGAGAACTACATATATCCCACCAGAATTGTATAAGACGAAGGTCCTAAACTACCTCCACCAAAAAAGATATAATTAACATTTGACCTGATTGGTTGCTGAAAAGAATCGTCGAGCGAAGGGGACAGAGGATATACATGACCCTCACCATAAGGGAAGGCATTAAAGGGACAGTAGTGCCTGCAGTTGACCCTTGCAAGGGAGCATTTGAGTTCCCTGCCGCCAAACCCATGGTCTATAAGGTAGAATAAGTAAGAACTGAGTTTGTATGAAAGTTGGGTATCCCATATGAGAAGGGAGTGCTCATCTCATTCTGAGTAAAAAAAAAAGTGGTCGAAGTTGTTAAAGGTATCGGACCACTGCCCGAAGTTGTGGTTGTCAAGACAAATGTGGTCCTGATTGGCGAAGCTCAGAGAGGAGGTAGAATGCCCCCTGTAGTAGTAGCTGTAATGGGAGTACTGAGACTCTAAAATGAAGTAGCAACATTTGATTCTATTGCCACTCATAGAAATAGTTGGCACTCAGAAGATATCACCTCAGGAGGGACAATCTGAATCAATATCGGCACTGACAAGTCGACAATCAAACGATTATCTAGCATAAAACATTCAGTTTCAAGGTCAGAGATGGTGGATTCCTCTGGAGCTGGAAAGTATCCTCTCGGAGTAGGCTCAGACACAATTTCCTACAGCCTGGTCACTTTGAACAACCTGTCTTGATCAATTCTTTGCCTCAACTATTGCAGAGATGGCTCCAAATTAACCGGTGACATGCCTTGAAGCCTTCATGATTGACAGATTTGTTGATCTTCCACTTTGTGAAATTATCAAATGACATAGTAAGGCTTGACTAGCGTAGAACACAAAGCACACACTAAATTTTTTCCTAAATATAAATCAAACAATCTACTAACTAGTGGGAAGGATGGTTACACCAATTAACACTAGAGAAACTAACCGATGTAAGTGAAACTCGAACATGGAATCACCCTTCGGGTATACTCTGCGAAGAGTGATTTGATGTCTACCCTAGGTACCACGATATACCCCCACAGTCACCTGTGTAAGTACATAAAATATGGGAAACTAGGTTGCCAGCTCACAGTCAGTTACTAGGCGGGTATAGTCGACAGTTGGGAAAATCATAATGAGTAGGATAACAAGTCTGATGCCCTTCAAGGTCATTGAAATCAATTGGTTTGAAAGAAAACTAAGGATCTCAAATGGATTTGAGGTCCACAAAGATCCATAGGAAAATTCAATTGGTATTGTTCCCAAGAAAGACCCTCAATATACAATCCCCACTATGTTTAGTCCAACTTTGGAGGGGTTATCTCCTTGGCCTTTCCTCAGGCGACCTCATGTTTATCCCCTGTGTTAGAGGGGGGTCCTAGCTAACTCTTATGATGCTGGACTTAAAACACTCCCTATCTCATACTCTAATGTTTGTTTTAAAGTGGCATTGAAGAGTTTCTTCTTCACACCTAATTCAAGGCTCTAAAAACCTAAACTAGTCGGTGAACCCTACAAACATAAAGTCTAATGTTTTTTAGATTAAGCGTTAGTTTTAAGGCTTGATTTATGCAAAGGATGTGGTAGAGAAACTGATGGTGTTATGAAGAGATGAATAAAAAATATAACTTTAAATCATTTGAAAGAAAAATATACTTCAAAATTAAAAAATGCCTGTAAACAACTCTTTGTAAATTCAACTTTTCTAATTAATATTTCAAGATCTTGTAAATGAAGAAATCCTAAAACTCACTTTTGTTTGACTACAAACTACTTATATTTCAGGAAATCAAAAAGAACTTTGAAATGAAGATTCTTTTTCTTTTGTAAATAAAAACCTTGAATACTTTACCAAACTAGGTGCAAGAAAATAAATTTTATTTTTATTTTATTTTTCGAACTGCTTTAACAAGAAAAAATTGAAGTATTTTTATTTTTATTTTTTTAAACAAGAAACAAGGACAAAGAGAAAACTGAAAAGAAGATTGATAAAGACCCTAATCCCACTGCAGATTGCAGGGATTCAACCAAGAAACTAAAAGGTGGATCTAAGACTTGACAACTCGCTCTAAACATATTAGGGAAAACAAAAGAATACTAAGGAACAAGTAAATTGAAACTTCAATCGAAGCTATGGCCACAGATAGAGACTCTAACTGATTCAAGAATGTCCCAAGAATTCTGAACTTCTATCAGGAAAGAGATAAACTCTCTCTTTATTTAAAAACACTTTCAAGAAACAGAGACACGAGTTGTTGCATCAAAAGCCTGCATATGTATGCATGATTTCTTCTGTACAACGCACCTATGTACGCGGTTAGACCCAAAACAGGGCGCATACACCACTGATAATTTTCAAAAATAGAAAGACAAGGAAGACTTACAGGGTAGGGAAGGCTGCTATGCACCTTGCAAGTGACCATAAACCCTAAAAAGAATCACTAAACTTGACTTAAATCTTAAAGGAAAACAAAAACCAATCAACAATCCAAAAACTTCCCTAAAAACCCTAGAGGGATCCCCAATATGGTCGCCAATTATGCTAGCAAGAATACCCCCCTATAACTATACCAGGGTTTAAAATATAGACAGAGAAAATGACCTTCTAAAAGTCAAACTAGTTTCTACACTACCCCAAACATACCAAAATAAATGAACATAAAGCAGTAGAAAGAAGATCAGTAATTGTACCTTTTATCCAACGTCTGATGATGATCTCCTCAAGCTCTGTAACTCCAAAGACTACAAGTCTCCTCCCAAATGTGACCTGCATCCAAAAAATAGGCAGAAAGGGCTTTCTATTCATAAATTAGGGTTAGATATCAAATGTTTTGTATAAATCCAAGAAAAGACACAAAACATCATCATTTGGGACAGCGAAAAGAGATTATTTTATTCATCAAACAAAGAATAAAACTTACAATCCTTGTCGGCCACTGTTTTGCGAACTTGGTCCAGTCTCCTCTTTACAATGCTCCAAGTGCACCTTCAATAAGCCTCTTCCCTCAATATACTAATCACCACAAGGAAAGGGAATGGATTGAATGGAAGAAAAGGGGTTGAAGAGGAAATGATGAGGCAGTAACTCACAAAAGGTAGAAAATGCTTGGGCAAGGAAGGGAACTGAAATTGGGAAGAGTTTCACTGTTCTTATTCTTGGTT
Organism: Picea mariana; assembly: GCA_032191745.1. Classification (NCBI taxonomy): domain Eukaryota; kingdom Viridiplantae; phylum Streptophyta; class Pinopsida; order Pinales; family Pinaceae; genus Picea; species Picea mariana. Next base: position 66,091 of record JASDQU010688894.1, read on the forward strand.
GTGAAATGACACCCCAACACCTCCTTTTATATGAAAAAAGGATGGTTATTTGGTTGGGGGACAGGCTATAGCAGGTGAATTGGTTGGGAAACCTCCAATCGCCCGTGAATTCCACCGAATTCCTTACAACTTTTTAATTTTTGCAAATTTTGGAGGTATACGTGGGTTGTGTATTTTGCAGCAAGCATATGTACACAAGTTGTCTAGAATGCAACAAGCGTATGCGTGCAGGCTGTAGTGGTGCAGAGAGCGTACATGCTCTAAAAATTGGTTTTTAAAGTAGAGCTCCTCAGCAATGATTTGGAAAATTATGCAAGTAAGAGGGCCAATGCCATGTATGCATGAGTAGGGAATTTTAGGGATATAACAATGAATAATATGATAGATCACTATGACAAGCTGCTATGAGTGATTCAACAATATTTTACTTGTGAAGGTCACTTCAAAATTGTTTACTAGTATCACATCAGATTCCTCATGCATTTCAGTGGTAATAAAGCTCTCAATCTACCTTTTTACCTTTATATAAGTTTGGGGATGATGGCTGACAAGGTGCAAGCAAAGTCTAAGAATATTGAACACAGTGTCTTTCATTTTGGCCTCATAAAGCTCCTGGTCCTAGAAGAACTTAGAAAAACAAATGGAGAGTGGGACTCCTTTTTGTCTACAATAGGGTTTAGTCTAGAGGCTACTAGTTCTCCACCATCTAAGAGGAGTACCCTTTCTACAAGTGATAAGGCAATCTCTGGTGGTGAAAAAAACAAAAAGAAGTAAAGGTAAAGAGCAACAACCAAACATAGTTGAACCCCCTGAATCTACAATTGAAATATTCCTCAGCAAAGGATATAAGGAGAAGAAAAAGGGTAAAAAAACATTAGAGTAGGGTATGAATAATGTTCAATATGTTGAAGAGACCACAAATAGTAAGAAAAGTAAGAAGAAAGGGAGAAATATTGAATTCACTGCTGAAGTAGTAGAAATGCTAAAACCTAGCAAACCTTTGACTAGGTCAGCAATGAAAAATCTAGCTCCTGTAGATGAAGGTGCAACTGAGGTTCATATTCATCATGAAACTGAATAAATTGCATAATTCCAACTCTCATCAAGTAAAAAGGTGATGTTCAGTCAAGAGGTATTTGTAACGAAAAAACCTAGCAGACCTATGACCGAATCAACAACAAGAAATTTGGCCTATTAGGAGGAGACTATATCTAAAACACCTATTCATCATGAACCTCTACAAGTTATTGAAGTTAAGTCTCCATTAAAATAAATTGATTTGAGAGTCAAGAGACTTAGGAACCAGCTAAAGGAAGCAAAATCTCTAATTGTGCAGTTAAGAGAGTAGAATAGACAGATGAAGACCAATATAGTAGAGCACTTGGATGTATGTGAGGAGATGATAGAGGAGATCATATGCATGGTTATAAGGTCTCTACACCTACACAAGAAAGTCAATAATCTGTATAGATAGAAAATGGTTTTGTAGGTAGAGAATAGGACATTGAAAGAAGAGTTGCATCAATTAAAGGAAGAAGTTGCAAAGATAAATTTGGATGTGTTGGCTCAAGTGGTAGTGGAATGACTTAGAAACACTCAAGGAATATCCATTTTGGTTTTTAAGGTATTCTCATATTTTGAAATTGATAAATAAATGTGAAACCCTAATTTTGACAACATACTGGCAKCCATGGATAACAACTAGGGTTTTTCCTCTCAAATTGGTTTTTGGAACATGAAGTAAATGTGGCATAGCTAATGACATCAGAGGCAGGGGCCAAAACCATTGAACATATTGCACATATCTAAAGCAAGGTTGGAGGTTGAAGAAAGTAAAAAACATATATTTCACAACAAGTTTACATGTTCGTTTCGAAAGCGATGAAGGGGGTGTTTTTGCAATGAACTTTGCCAGAACATTGAAAAATTGCATAGTCAGCAAGAATTGATGTTCATTTGAGTTCCATCTAGAATAAAAATCCTCCAAAGTTTCATGGGGAACAAGAGGGACAAGTGTTCCATCATCTTACCATGTAGCATGGTGTGTTTTATATACATTAATTACCTTAGACAACATCCTAGAAATTATGAGTCAGTAATGTGTTTTGTTGTAACTTTTGCAACAAACTCCTAAGATAAGGGGAATCCTGTGTAACTACTTCATATCAAATTCCTTAGATTAGGCATAGAGGGATATACTATATATCCAAGTTGTTTTGATTATGAAAGGGTTCGAGTGATGAGAAATTGAGGCTAGTACTCTTGTTTTCATTTTGAAGTTTCAGACTCTGTGTATTTGGATTTGAGGATTCTGATGCAATTGAAAATCATCTTTTGTTCTTTCCAACCCATTCTTTATATTCTACTTTAATGGAGTGATGTTTATGAATGATTAATCTACAATTTATTTTACAAGAATGTGCAGTAAAATATTTGTTGCATAATGTTGTGAAGTTTCTCCATTTAAGTATTCTATATTTATGAATTATGAAGTTCCTAGTTTATGAAAGTTCTTCAGTAAGTGAGCCAATTGAGCTAGTAGTGAGATTGTCTGATTTACTTCAGTGTTCTTCTACACTTTCTTCTATTCATTTTGTTAAATATATGTTGATTGAAGGTTTTCTTATCCCTTTTTTGTTGGAGCATAGTTTATATTCATTTGATATACTGGAGTGAGTCTCAAATCATATCAGTTTTATCCATTTTCAGAATTTAAAATCTATCTATTTATTTTGATATCTAAATGGGTATTGGGATTACCCTAGTAGAAGTATAAGGGTGAATCTTGTTACTAACAAGTTGGGATTGATTCCTATGGGCATATCTTACACAAAAATGACATAAAATGACTAAGTAGGGGAAGAATTAAAAAATGTATAATATAATTATAAGATTTGTATTACAAAATGGTCACACTAGTGCTTGTTGAGATAGAACCTTTGTCTCTCAATATACTGGCCAATTATTCTAGAAAATTGATCCAACTTTGCAATTAATTTGCTAGTGATCATGTGTTTGAATTCTTAGGCCTGGTAGCCAAGGAATCAAAACTGTAGAAGTAGATATTTACACATACTAATAAGTGAAGTTAAATATGTCATAGATATGCCTCAACTAGTTAGCTTGTGGTTTTCACATGCCTGGTCCACAAATTGCATGGGAACATAGAGGGATTAATAATGGACATATAGGTTCCCCTATAGTGTTTTATAGGCATATATGTTTGTTTGAGGTGGTGTTATAGGAATGTCAATGAATCTTTAATTTCAAGTCAAAGAATCCCAACTATTGCTCAGGATCGGGGATAAATGGAAACATATCTATGGGAAGTAGTTGAAAATGCTATGGAAAACATTCTAGCCTTTGTTTGTCTCTCAATCAATATTGAGTGTTCATCTCTCCAGTTATTTGTATATTTTTAGGCCTAGTATTTTATGAACATAGGATTAAGATAATAAAATCACAGGGAAAAGTTCAATTGACGAAAAAGGAAACTAGTTATGTGCATACATTACTTGCCATAATTTCTCATGACCATTTTTCAAGTTCTTTCTCTTTTAATTTCAAACATCCTTATTATCAGTAAATCATGGAATTCTTACATCATTGAAAACAAAAGTAACTGGCCAACTTCTTTTGATCTCATGAATCTTTGGGAGAAACATGATAACATTATACCCCTAAAGGAAAACTAACCCTATTTCTTAACAAATATCTTTATTAATTTTGCTCAAAATAATTATACAAATTATTATGTCCTTGAGACATCCTAGCATGATTCCTTTAGTAATTGTATTGCATATTTTTAGTTATAGTATCCATGATTTCAAAATTCGAAATGATAAAAGGATGTTGAATATTAATTTTCATTGAACAACAACAAGCAACATACTAACAAATTCTTACTTGTTGCAACACCACAAGCAAGCACACTCATTTTTCCCAAGGGTACATCTGGGCTCAATTTAACAATACACTTAGAGTGCACAAAAATATATTCATTGAAGCTTGAATCTACAATAAAGTGATAAATTGGCTTCTTGTTTATTGAAAAATGAGTGCTCTGATACCTATGCATAAGACCATTTCCTTCAAATCCTAATGTTTGACATGCATTAATTTTATCATATTTTCAATGTCTACATTTCTTGCATTCCCCTTGGAAAATAGTAAGGACATTATCACCCTCACAGAGATCAATTAGACCTTCTGCAACACTCTCAACAATCATGTCACCACATGAAATATAAACCATCTAAAATACAGAGTAAAGTGGTATCATGGAGGAAATGAAAAAAGAGTGGAAGAAGAGGATTAGAGAAGGAGACCATGTTTCCTATACAATTTATACCAAATGGGAGGAGAAAATTGCTCTCATAAATCACCTTTTTCTTTGGAAATCGGGTGAATGGAAGATTGTATTTTCCCATACCATGAAATTGGGGATAATTAAACCATAAACCCTAATTTATACCAAATGGGAGGGCAAAGTTGCTACCAAAAATTCCTATATTTTTGGAAATTGGGAGAATGGAAGCTTGTAGCTCCAAATTTTAGGGTAGAAATATTTTTTTCTCTCCCAAAAAAAAAAATGGGCTAACCCTCTATACAATTTTTTTTTTTAAATAAATTAGGGGAGAATGATAAAAGTTTTAAAAATCCACTACAATACAAAAAATTCACCCAATTAAAATTTGGAGGCCCTTTAATTTCGTCCATGAGTGAAATTTATCCCCTAAAATCTTCCTTATGTAACATGCATGTAACATCCCCACTATGATCCCCAATTTAATTAATTCTTAATGTTGATATAATGTGTGGCTATGGCCAAGCGATGTATATGTGAAATGTATTCCTATGTTTTAGTAATAAAATGTGATGCTAGATGATAAGGGGAAATGGATAGAGATGGGGGCTGAATTAATGTAGAAGAGATGGGATGGTCTAAGAGAATGTCTAAGAGGGGTCGAAGGGGGAAATATTCATGTCTATTAATTCCACCCACATTCCTGAATTTTATTATGACTATGTATTAAACTCTAGTTTATGATTGAGTATTCCCAAATCCAATCATTGAATGCATGTAAGGGGGTGGGTGTGAGAAGTAACATACCATAGTTATTAGGAGCATGGGGGTTGAATAAAATAATCTTGGGGAAGTGTGTGAGTCAATAAAGTAAGCCAAAGATAGGAAATTTGTATGGGTAGCAACAACATTTTTGGACAATCAATTTTTGTGCATGATTAGAAAAGAGAAAGAAAGAATGAGATTTTGGAGCTGGAGCAACCCCAAAGGGAGAATTTTTTATTATGATAGAGGATTTTTGGAGCATTTTTGGAGATGAATAATGAAGAGACAAGTTTTCAAGCATGAAGAGTGAACTCTTGTGTGTGTTTCACTATAAAAACAAGTGTATGTTGTTGTGTTTGTTGGTAGTTTTCCTGACAATGAGTTCCCTTGAGTTTCCCAACTGAGAGATTCCTAGTTACCTATTCTAGAGTGACTCTGATAAATGAATGGGATTTCCAAGGGACTGATATCAATGAAGGATTACATTCCTTGGGTTGCACAGGTCAAGAGGAAGAGAGATGGTGGAAAATTGGGATAATTGTAGGAGAATATAAGTGGGTTGTGGGTTTTCTGAGCTATGAGTGGATAGTGAGAGACCACCCTCTTTTGTGGATTGATAGCCTATTGGATGTATGGGATGACCCAAGTTTGACCTTATTTCTCCAAAAAAACCCTAGACACCATCAACCTTTCTTGAGACCAGAAGGAAACACTGGGCACATAGTGCACAGTGCAGTCTCACTAGAGATGGCTTATGGGTGATTGCATAAACCATATGTATAAAATCATGGAAGGGATTATTATCATGGGCATGTTAGAACTATTTATACTTCAACTTCATCATTCTACCATAACATTATTCATATCTACCATTCATTTAACCTTTAAAATTATTTCTGTAGGAAATAACATGTCTAATCTAGTGCGCGTTGAAAATTAACCTGAATAGATTCATTAATTTATCCATTCATTCAACATAAAAGAAATTGCAAAGAATAAAGAACACATTCCACGCATTGAAACAATATTTTACCATGGTTCACCTCCCTTGGGCTACATCCACAAAGATTTGGCATTCTATGCTTCTTTATTCATCTTCTTCAAAATATTGCATTGTGTGCATTACATCATAAGTTTAGCAATGGTGAGGCTGACAAATGTCGCACCAAGCTCCAAAAATCGTGACCTGACCCTCATATACCACTCCAAAGAAAACTCATCTCAAAAATTGACTCAACAATTTTCTTCAAAACTCTCTACCAAAAATATCAGATAGATCTCCCCTAAATACCTCATACATCATATATTTATAGTACCAAAAGTGGGTTAAAACCCATTACATTGATTACCAAAACCCTAACCTTAGTGGATTAGGTTTGTCCACTTTACAAACTCCTATGCGCGGTTCATCTTCAATCCAACCA
>JASDQU010688896.1:0-38993 GCA_032191745.1 Picea mariana
AATCCGGTGATGAAATCCATGGAGATGGTTTCCCATTTCCATTCCGGGATTGGTAGAGGTTGTAATAATCCTGCTGGGTGTCGGTGTTCTGCTTTTACCTGTTGGAATTCTATGCATTTGGCTAGGTACTCAGCTATGTCGGTGTTCTGCTTTTACCTGTTAGAATTCTATGCATTTGGCTAGGTACTCAGAATTGTTTCCTGGTGGCCATGATCATCTTCTGGTATCTTGGATGACCAGTATAGGGTCTTTTATGTAAATCATTCAGTATGAACCTCTTCAAGTCGTCATAATCTGGGATATACAATCTGCTTTGGTAAGTGAGCAGACCTCCTTCCATCATCTGGTAGCCTCCATACTTTATCCCTGTGGGTTCTTGCTGCAGGTACAAGGTCACGGTCTGGAAGAATGTGTCTGTCTCTTGTGCATTTCTAACTCTTTCTTTGACATCCGTCTCGCAGGTGCTCACCGCGGCTAGGTGAATTGTTTTCATGCTTCTACTAAGGGCATCTGCCACCCTATTTTCTTTTCCTTTAATGTGTTTGATTTCGAAATCAAACTTGTTGAGGGCCATCCACCTAGCTTGTCTGGCATTGAGCTTCGGTTAGTCAAACAGATATCGCAATCCATAGTGATCTGTCATAAGTACAAATTTTCTTCCCAGGAGGTAATGCCTCCACATTTTCAAGGCATGCACTATGGCAGCCAGCTCTAGATCATGGGTCACATAGTTGACTTCGTGCTCATTCAATTTTTGGGATTCATAGCATACCACACTTCCTCCTTGCATAAGGACTCCTCCGAGCCCTTACTTATAGGCATATGTGCACAAGAGGAAGTCGACTTCGGGATCAGCGATCTTCAACACGGGTGCATGGGTCAGTAGATGTTTCAGGGTTTGAAATCTTTCTTCACATTTTTGTGTCCATGTGAATTTTGTCCCCTTCCTTTGGAGGGCAGTGATTGGAAGACAAATCTTGGAGAATCCTTTTATAAATCTCTTATAGTATCCTGCTAATCCTATAAAAGATCTGATATCCAAAACATTCTTTGGGGTAGGCCATTCCATGATAGACCTGATTTTGTCTGGGTCTACTGCTACTCCTTCTTCAGATAGGACATGGCCTAAGTAATGTATTTGCTTCTGGAAGAATTCACATTTGTTGAATTTGGCATAGAGTTGATGTTCTCTTAGCACTTGCAGCACAAGCCTAAGATGCTCTTCATGCTCTTCTCCATTCTTGGAGTAAATTAATATATTGTCAATAAAAACCAACACAAATTTGTCTAGAAATTTACTGAGTACATTGTTCATTAAGCACATGAAAGTGGCAAGGGCATTGGTTAACCCAAATGGCACTACCACAAACTCATAGTGACCATACCTCGTCCGGAAGGCAATGTTATGGATGTCTTCACCCTTGATTCAGACTTGATGGTATCCCGACCTCAAATCAATCTTTGAAAAAATAGATGCACCCCCCAATTGATCGAACAAGTCATCGATCCTGGGCAAGGGGTACTTGTTCTTTATAGTTACCTTATTGTGTTGTCTATAATCTATACACAGTCTAAGGGTACCGTCCTTCTTTTTCACAAATAGGACTGGTGCTCCCCATGGAGACACGCTGGGCCGGATATAGCCCTTATCCATCATTTCTCTCAATTTCAATTTGAGTTCAACTAGTTCAGGTGTGCTCATTCGGTAGGGTGTCCTAGACATCGGCATCGCTCTCGGTGCAAGTTCTATCAAGAAGTCAATGTCCCTTCTCGGAGGTAGACCCGATACCTCTTTCGTAAATACATCTCTGTATTCTCTCAGGGTAGGGTGGTCTTCGAGGCTTGGTTTGCCACCTTCAATTGTTTTCAACACCTGTATTGCATATAGGGGACATCCTTTTCAGCAATACCTTCTCATTTGTAAAGCTGATATTTGTCTCACCGAGACAGGTTTTCAGATCCCTTGAAGGGTTATCCTTTTTTCTTCTTTACTTACACATTCTAAGGTTTTATGGTAACAATCTAATCTGGCTTTATGGGCGGGTAGCCAGTCCATACCAATCAACAAATCATACAATCCCAGGGGTAATATGTTAAGGGTTGCTTGGGTGGGGAATTCACCCAACATTAATTGGCAGGTTGGTATGGCCTCTGCTACCCTTCTTTTGGTGCCAGTGGCTAACTGTACCAACCATGGCTTGGTAGGTTTAGGTGGTTATAGTTTACACTTATAAACAGTCTTAGGGGCTATATAACTCAAGTTTGAACCAGGGTCAATCATAATAGACACTAGATGGTTGGAAATCAAACCTTCTATTTCCACCACTAAAGCTTGTTGGTCGGCTTGGTTATTATCCAAGGCTGCATAAATTTGTGGCACACTCCTGGCCACATCATTGACGGTGGTAGCTTCCTGGATGCTGTAAATTCTCTGACTATTCTGTTGTCGGTGTGGACAGTCTCTCAGTAGATGTTCTTCTCCGCAACCTCAACATTTCAAAGGTTCGCTATTTGGGTTATCAGCCTTCACTGGTACAGATCCAGAAGTTTTATTTCCGCTCAAGGAGGGAAAGTTTTGCTGGTGTACACTCTGGGCTGGGAAGCTCATCCTTGAGTTCTTCTTATAGTTCTTAAATCTTGGGGATTTAATCCCTTTTCTTTGAAATCCCAAACTATTCTTCAGTTTCCAGCCTTTGTGAGGTTTTGTCCGATGTCCAAACTGTTCATGACAATATCTTGCCTTTCGGATAGTGCCTTCTAGGGTCTTTGGCTCATCAAATTCAATTATGTTCCGATAGTCCTTAGGTAGTCCGTTGATGAAACGTTGCACCTTTTCCTTTTCTGCCTTATATAAGGTACATACCTCAGCAACTCGAGGAATCTACTGACATATTCCTCTATAGTGAGTTGCCCGAGTTTGAGTTCATAGAACTCCTTAGTCTTTTCGTCGAAATATTTTTCCGACAGATACTTCTTCTGGAAGTATTTCTCAAACCGTTCCCAAGACAGGTCCTCTTCGCAAACCCCTTTCACATTCTTAAGGTCTTCCCACTAAATGGAAGCCTTTCTGTTCATGTTGAAGGTGGCCACTCGGGCCTTCAAATTTTCTGAGAAGTCATGGACTCTGAAATACTTCTTTAGTCCAAGCAGCCAGGCTTCTGCTTCCTCTCCCTTCTTTATTTCACCGTCGAAGGAGGGTGGTTTGGCCTTCCTAAATTCTTCGAATTTATGACCCTTGGAAAGCTTTCGCTTCTTCTGTTTTCTTCGGGAATAAGAACTAGTTCTGCTGCTAGAAGAGCCCTCCGAACCACCAGCTTCCTCTCCAGAGGAATCGTCCGCCACTTGTCCTTTACCTCTGGGATGGACCTTTTTTGAGGTGCTCCTCTCAATGTGGCCACTGATATGACCATGTTTCTGTACCTCAGGTTCATGTTGCATTTGTCTTTGTAGGTCAGATAGGCTCTGCAGTAAAACTGCGTTAATTTCTATTTGCTTCTCTTGTTCTTTCATCATCCTCTCATTGTCAGCCTTGTAGCTTTGTAATTCGACCACGAGGCTCCTCACAGTCTAGGCTAGATCTGGAGGGGTCCCTACTGCCCTTATTTCGTCAGACTCTTCGTCTCTATTGTGGGAGCCTTCCCCCACCTCTTGGTGAGTCACCATTCTATATGTCTACAATTTCCCGCGGTTGATCTCCTGCATGTGTGCAAAAGGAAAAACGTTGGTTGTTAGTTAATGTTCATATTCATTGTTAATGTTCATATTCATTTATAACTAGTACATAAACTCATATTTTTCTCATGCACACACACAATAGGGGTTTTTCATTCTTAACTTCGACTTTTTAATTGAGGGGGTCAAGATAAGGAGTTACTCCTTTTAATAGTACTCCGAATGGAGTCTCTGCGCAATCTGTTCATGAGCCCAAGTAGGCCAAGTGTTGTAACCTCGCTCCGATACCAATTTTTAACATACCCACTACGGAATTCAAAAATTTTCGGCCTTTTTCTTCTTTTCTCCGAGGAACGGAATTCCCCGAATCCCTACGGGGCCCGATACAGACCTTGCCATCCCTTATTCGTACTCATATGATTGGCGGCTATGACCACAAGCCTTATCGGAAAGGTGCTCGTCGACTTTCGCGATTTGGGAAATCGCGATGCATGAATTTCCCTTTCTCTCTTGTCTTTCGAAGGGCCGAAACCCGAAACGGATCTAACCACTTAACGAGATTAACAACAACCCAGGTTAAGTTCGGGTACTCTACCCTTCGGGATTTCGCATACCGGAATTTTGGGAGGTGCGATGACAAGAGGTCTCACGCTTGGGTCTCCCGGGAGTTGGAACTCCGAAATTTGCATATCATATATATATATATCTTACTCAACTTGTTTTGGGATTTCACCCATTTGGGTTTTTCGCGGAATAAAACGTCAAGGAGTTCATGCCCTTCGGTACTCCGGGAGCCGAAACACCGAAGTACTAGATTTATCCGCACTAGGTCATCTCGGGGTTTCGCATATCGAGATTTCGGGATGTACGAGGACAAGAGGTCTCGTACCCAGATCCTCCGGGAGCTGAAACTCCGAAATACCAAACTCTAAACTCCGAAGCATCAAGACTTTGCGCACTACGCCATATCGGAATTTTCCCCATCGGGACTTCGCATCTAGTAGGTACACGGAACAAAATTTTTCCTTTGGGGTCTCGGGTACCGAAACGCCCAAAACACACGAGGCTATACGTACTTAGCCATTTCGACATTTCACCTATCAGGATTTCGGGGCTGGCACGTACAGGGGAAACTTACTCTTGTGTCTTCCGGGTACCGAAACGTCGACACGCCGATTCAATTCACAATATGCCATATCGGGATTTCACAAGTCGGGACTTCATGATACAAGAGGACGAAGAGTCACATTCTTCGATTTCTCGAGTACCGAAAAGCCGATACACCCACTCGTCATACCCTCGACCAAAATTCGGGGTTTCGCGGATTGGAGATTCGCGATGTGCGCAGACAGGAGGTCTCGCATCTAGATCTTTCGGGAGCCGAAACTCCGAAGTACCAACTCTTAACCTGCGCATCTATTTCGGGATTTCACCCATCAAAATTTCGCGGGTCGGGAATTCTGGACTTGCGAGTACAAGGAACTCGCCTCTAGGTATCCCGGGTACCGAAACTCCGAGATCTTATAACTTCTCCATATTATTACCATTTCGGGATTTCGCAAATCAGGGTTTCGGGACTTGCGAGTGTAAGGGAATACTCCCTTGGGTATTTCGGGTGCCGAAACACCGAAATGTCCTAACTTATCCACATGTCATCATTTCGGGTTTTCGTGAATCGGGGTTTCGGGACTTGCGAGTACAAGGGAACTCGCACTTAGGTACCCCGGGTGCCGAAACGCCGAAATGTCCTAAGCCTAAGATGACCATTCTCTCTTGTGTAGGGTTTTTCAGACTTATGCCATAAAATCCTCTAGCAGATTCTTGGGTAAACTTTAAAAAGGGTGTCCCTGTGGGAAGATCTATCCAGGGCATTACTTGAGACAAAATAAGGGAATAAATTTCCCGAGAACATACTTGAATACTGAATCCGTTCAAAATATACATATATATAAATATAAATATATACGTAAGTCATATGTGGTCTTTCCAATATAAGCATGTAGCCACCATTTCTGATCAAACACCATACAGACAGTCTTATACGGAAATCATTCATAATTTCACAAACCATGAGCATACATGTCAGAATATTTAAATTCAAGATACAAGATATAACACTTATCAGAAAAACACCAGGTGTGATGCAACTGCTGAGAGGGTGCTCGTTTCTACCCAACCGTAGGCTCAGCGACTCCGAATGGATTTACCACTAGCCACCCCTAACCTAGACCACGATGCTGTGAGACTAAGTCTCTATTCGTCAGAAGTCAAGGACAAAGGTTACTCTCCTTCTTCTCTACTCATCAATCACTCTGTATATTATTCCCGAGTTCCTCCGATTTCTCCCCTCTTGTGATCTCTATCGGGACTGACTCCCTCCCACACCTCTTTCTTGCCTTNTGTGGTACGAACTTCCCCGCGGTGGTTAGGTCTGAGGCTTCCACGGATGGGCGGTTCATACCCATCCCTCATTAACTCATGAGGAGCCTCTTCACCTACCAACCTGGCGAGTAATTCATTTCAGGGCCAGCGAGCCGCTCTTGGTTCTCCAAGCTAGTGAAGACAAAATACGGTTTGGTTCGGTGGAAGTTAACGCCACCATTCCAGGTGCCTTCCACCACCTTTCTTTAGCCATCGTGGTCTCTTTTTCAGCACATCCCCCTCTCAACAGTCCTGTAACATATATTCATAACATTATTTACATTCATCAACCTTTTACTAAGGTCCATTCAAATCACACATTCACATCTTTGAGTTTGCCATAGTTCTTGGCTAGTATAGTTACTTTTACAGACTGGGGGAAACAGGGTGTTACATGCAGAGAGAAAGAATTGGTTCATCATCAGTTGTGCTAAGGCTATGATACATGATTAGGATTTTCCTATGTTTTTATGGGCAGAGGCATGTTATACAATGATGTATGTGCAGAACAGGAGTCCACGAGATATTGGGGGACAAGACTCTGGAGGAGGCATTCTCAGGGGTGAAACCAGAGATAGGACATTTGAGGATCTTTAGTTGTCTAGTTTACATCCACGTGCGAGTGGAGAAGAGGACGAAGCTTGAGCCTTCAGGACAAAAGGGTATATTTGTGGGGTACATTAAGACGTCAAAGGATTATAGGATCTTTATTCCAATGTAGAGGAATACAATTCTGAGCAGAGATGTGAAGTTCAAGGAGAACTTAACATCTAGGAGTACTCAAGAGTCATCAATAGTGACAGAGGACAAGGAGCAACAAGCTTCGAAGGATGAGAAATGGTCAACAATTCAGACTTCAGGTGGAGAGGAGGAGTTAGCCCCTTTCAGCTCTGTCAGGAGACCTAGATGGCTAGTACAAACATTGAGGGATGTTAGTGAGGCTTCTAGGAGTGTGGTCAGAGAGTGCAAGCCTCCGAAGAAGTTTCCGAACTATATGGCGCTTATGAGTAGCATCATTGATTCTACGCCTTCCAGTTTCGAGGAAGCAACAGATGAACATGTATGGTGAGATGCCATGGTAGAGGAGTATACCTCTATTATGAGGAATGATGTTTGAGACATAGTGTCGAGACTAGAGGGGAAGTCAGTTGTGAGTTCCAGGTGACTCTACAAGATCAAGCATGCTATAGATGGTAGCATAGAGAAGTTCAAGGCAAGGTTTGTGGTGAGAGGGTTCTCCCAGAAAGAGGGACTAGAGTACGAGGAGACATTTTCTCCAGTCATTGGGTATGCTTCTATTCGAGCTGCAATTTCTATTGCTTCAGTTATGAAGTGGAGGATACATTAGATGGATGTGAAAACAATGTTCCTTATTGAGATAATTGAGGAGGAAGTATACATAGAGAAACCTCGAGGCTTTGAGGTATATGGGAGGGAGTCTCAAGTGTGTAGGCTTAAGAAAGCCTTGTATGGACTCAAATAGGCACCCAGAGCTTGGTATTCCAGGATCGATGGATACTTGCAGAGTATGGGATTTACCAAGAGTGAGGCAGATCTTAACTTGTACTTCATACTTTTTGGAGAGGATCCTCTCATCTTGGTTTTGTGCATTGATGATTTATTTCTCACAGGTGTAGAGGAGCTTATTATAGGGTGCAAAGTAGATTTGTCTAGTGAGTTCGAGATGAAGGACATTGGATTGATGCATTATTTCTCGAGGTTAGACATATGGTAGGTATTGGGAGAGATATTCCTTGGACAAGGGAAGTATGTAGTAGATACCTTGAGGAGATTTAGAATGGAGGACTATAAACCAATGGCTACACCTACGATTACCAATCTGAGGAAGATTGACACTTCAAATTCAGAGTTAGTGGATCCCAGGTTATATAGGCAGTTGGTAGGGTCCTTGATGTATTTGGTCAACACCAGACCAGATATTTGTTTTGTTGTGAACACCTTGATTCAGTTCATGGTGGAGCCAAGGTAGGTGCATTGGATCACAACAAAGCATGTGATCATGTACTTGAGATGTACAATGGAGTATGGATTGATATATCTTAGAGGAGATGGAGTAGAGTCGCAAGGATATACATACTCAGATTGGGCAGGCAGTGTAGTAGATAGAAAGAGCACCTCAGGGTGTTGCTTTAGCTTGGGATTAACAATGATCACTTGGCTCAACAGGAAGCAGACTTATGTGGCACTCAATTCAACAGAGGCATAATATATGGCAGTGAGTAAGGCTAGCTATGAAGCCTTTTGGCTTCGCAAATTGCTTATAGGTCTATTTGGTCAGGAGTTGGAGCTTATTGTGATATACTGCGATAATCTGAGTTGTGTCAAACTCTCTGAGAATCCAGTATTCCACGATAGGTCCAAGCATATTGAGATCATATATCACTTCATTCGGGATATGATCCATAAAGGAGCAATAAAGCTTCAATATATTTCCACATATGAGCAAGTTGCAGATATTATGACCAAGCCCTTGGAGAAAGGGAAGTTTGTATTCTTCAGGGATAGAGTTAGAGTGGTGTAGGATACCTTCCTTGCTAAGAGGGAGTGTTGATGTTAGTGATAGCATTGGACAAGTATTTCTGAACAGGTCTACAAGTCTAGACGTGTGGAAATCATCCAAAGCCTTCTATTCTTGAATTTACTTCAGTTAAAGGAATTATTAAAATAAATTGTTTTTATTAATTAATTATGTAATTAGTTAATTGAGTTATTTATGAGACACGCTAAAAGTACTTAACATGCAACATGTAATCTAAATCTAAAAGTGAGTGTGATAAGTAATCTTAACCATAGATCACTTTTGAGATTAGAAATAGATCGTAACTCACGATTATAAAAGCAAGGCTAGGGTGAAGGAGAAAGACACTTGACATGTGTTGAGGGAGTCGACACAGAGTATTGGATCACGAAGGATTGTGGTTCAAGATATTGGATAGGTGAAGAAGGACCTTCATCTAGAGATCATACAGGTCAAGGAGAACGAAGAACAGAAGCATATGCAGGTGGGTTTCAACAGAAGGAAGCCACGGGAGAGTGTTGGAGAATACAAAGGTTTCCATACATGTTTTCCATACACATCTGGAGGCCACAGAGGAGACAGTCACAGAGATCCGTGGGTCACAGTGGGGAAAACATTCACGGATATTTGCGGGTCACATAAGAGATAGTCGCGGATGCCTAGAAAAGTGTGCCAGAATTGATTATACAACAGGTTAACCCTTGCTAGGTTAGTCTGTAGTTGTATTTCTCTCCATAGGCCATTATCCCTATTATGGGAGCCTTGATTTTAGCATAATAAAATCATTCTCAGCACTGGTTTTCCCTCCGAGGTTTTTCCAGGGGTATTTACCCAAAACTTTTGGTGTTCATGTGTGCTTGATTTGGTTTCCTAGTTTATGCTTCTGTTGCATGATATTGAGTTGAATATTTCAGTAGTGCATTATTGTTTTCTGAGCTACTAATCTGATTGCAATAAGGAAATCTCTAGATAACAAAGTACCTAGGTGATGGAGTAAGAATTTCGACAAGATCTTGGTGCCGACGACACTATAACATAGTCAACAAATTTTGTCGGGCTTAGAGGATCACTCGTATCCATAGATAACCTCAGAAATGCCTCAACTGAAGAAAAAAACCCCATTGAGTCTCCACCAAAAAGATTTGCTGGTGGAAGAGACCCCACGAAACCGAGATCTATAGCTCCTTTGCCTCCAGAATATTCTAAACCCACTCCATATTTAAGCCAGAGAGACGGGACCCATTTGAGCACAATGGTTTTCACAACAAGGGAAACTCTTTCCTCCCAAGTCCATAGACGAGACCGGCCAAACCAAACCTAGCTTCGAGCCCCAAACTAGTGGGTTGGAAAACCCAGGTATGCAAATTTGTTGCATAATAGATCCCTCCAATATTTGCATTCCGGAAGAAGACAAATCCCGAACCGCTTGTCCTCCCTCTGACAGTGACACAGGAAATAACCGCTTTGATCGAGGAGACTTCATGCTGCCAACTGACGATTCAATATGTTACTTCCCTCCAGCAAGTCAGGCGAATAGTGCTCTAGATCATTGTATTCTGCCATAACTTATGCATGATGTTTTTCCCCCTGATATGTCATTTCTATGGATTTTATTTACTGAAGAGAAACCCACATCCAACCATAGTAAACCCTGCCACAGATTGCGTCGAGAGCCTAGGGTTTGGCAGGACCGACTATCGCTCTTAGTAAGAGCGATCACATTCATCAACATTGTTCTTACCTTTGCAAGCTATGAAATGCTTGTCAGAAAAAGATAAAGTTTGTGGTGCTTTAAACCGAGAAGATTCCAAGCATTGATGTAAATTACAGTGTCCCATT
Organism: Picea mariana; assembly: GCA_032191745.1. Classification (NCBI taxonomy): domain Eukaryota; kingdom Viridiplantae; phylum Streptophyta; class Pinopsida; order Pinales; family Pinaceae; genus Picea; species Picea mariana. The sequence goes on from JASDQU010688896.1 coordinate 10,472, forward strand.
CTTTGAACAAAAACGATTCATTGCAATACTGTAAATTTCAATTTCCTGTGTTGTAAACCGAGAGAACCGAGAAGATTTGACGCATTTCTGTAAATATAAATTTTCAGTATCGTCTATGCCTTTTTATCCTTTGTTACTTAAATTCTAGGCCCTAAACTGCATGCTAAAGCTTGATTCATCGCACATAAAAGAAGCTTTATTTAGCATATTTGATTTCTCAACATGTTTCTTTGGCCAGGATGTTTCATCACTTGGGTAGCTCTACTATTTGAAACAAAATGTTAGTTTGAAAGTGCACAAGGCTAGAGGTGAGAAAGACATGTCATGTTTAAGTAGTTTTTTGTAATCTCTATGAATATGGAGCATCTTTAAGCCCTCCTTTAAATCTTATTTTGTATGTTGAATTCTAGAAAAATGAGGTCGAGGAAGCCTTAGTAGATCTTTAGGCCTATGGATAGAACTCTTCATTTACAAGAAGATGATGAAGTTCTAGTAAGTTGCTTCATAGTGAGGTGCGATACTTTTTTCAACAGACATTCTTTGATCAATTATTGTCTATCGAGGCTGCTTAAAAGCCTTACTAGCGAGGGCTATTTTCTTAAAACTAATGAAGATTTTCCTCACAAGTTTATTGATGCTAGTGTTTATGAAAACAATAATAATGGCAAGGCCCCCTGTTTCCTTCATAGAAATCCGTTGTGGGAAGGGATCTTGAGCTTTGTCAGCGACCAGTTCAAGAGTGATGCTATCAAGTGTTGTTTTTAGTTTGGTATGTTTCACCATTCTTCATCTTTGTATCTAATATTGCAACTTTTCTCATGTCTACAACTATTTCACATTTATACCAAAATATTTACTTCAACCATAATATTTAATGTCCTTTGAGTAGCCTCTTGGAAGAATCTTGGAATTTTCAATAGCATATGGTATATATTCTCAAAATGTATGCTAAAGTGATTACATTCTTTTTCTTTTCTGATTTTTCCATCTCGAATTCAGGCCCCAGTGTTGTACTCACAAGAAGAGTAGATGTGTAATTTTAACACTAGTTGTATATAATATTTCTTTGTCAATATTTGTGCTTGAGAGAAGTAGGGGATTCTAATATTACATATATTTTGAATATATCGCCTGCCAAATTCTATGATATAAGTGGTGAATGAAGAGTACAATGTCTATGTGCATGCAAAATTCGATGGGACCCTTAGCAAAGGGGAGACAACCATTCAGGCCAACGACATAGGACAAATCATTTGGACGTGCTCGAACTCATGTTAAATATGAAAGCTAGATGAAAATATGGAAAAAACCAGTGGAGCGTGAAATGTTTGACCATGGGGTCTTCACTCAGTGAACTTGTGACATAGCACCTGCGTTCATGGGATATTAAAGCTCGTACCCCTAATTTCACAAGATATTGATAAATACCTCCCAAAATAATTTTTTTGAACTCCCCTCCCAATACATATTTCTAATAAAAGAAATCCCTATTTCAACTAGATACCCCTTTTTATACCTCCAATACCTACAATATATTGACCTTATTTTTCACAATTAAAAAACCCCCTTTATGAATGAACGAGATAGATATTGGTTAGCAAGGCGAAGCCCATGTGTGCTTGACAACTAGATGTGTATAGATACAAGGTGGTTTGGTTGACAAGTTTTTCCCGACTGACAAGTTTTGGGCAAAAGCTCTCCCTATATACATGCCTTCGACATAAATATAAGGAATAGTGAATGATGCAAATCCTAATAAATCTTTGTTCTTCATTCTACTAGTTCATAATTTAAGTTTGGAAGTAGCATTGAAGTTTGGATTGTGACACCATCAAAGTTTTTAATTAAGGATCTAATTGTTAATAATGGTGAGTAGCAAGCATGTGAGAACTCCCCAACTCTGTGAAGACGAAATTGACACTATAATAAATTGTTTAAAAAAATATTGTGCACATGAAACCATAATGTCATTAATATCAAGATTTAAGGAGAAGCGTAAGGATAATGTTACATTCATTCATTATTCAACTCCAATTATTCAAATAGACATGTCAAGTTGGAAAGAATGAGCATTGTCTCAGAGAAATGCAACGTTATTTTAACTATGTTTGACAACTTAAGGCTTTCCAATCAATATCAATGTCACAAACTTGATATATGGAAGATGGGTTTAGGTCAAACTTTGATGCAAGGATTCAAATGGAATCATGAGAGCATCCCGAGCAATCTCGTATAAGAACAATGAATCATAAATAAAAAACTGGATAAGCTTAGGAGTTATAATATTGAAATAGACACTACAAAACACCAATTTATGACAATGTTTGTACTAATAAGCTTCCCAATGACCATCAAATTATGACTATGTTTATAGTAATAGGCTTGCCAATGACCATCAAATTATGACTATGTTTATAGTAATAGGATTCCCAATGGCCAGTGGTAGTGGGGACCTACCACTTGTGTCACATGAAGAAGCTATAAACATACATAGAACTAAGAGGTAAAGACCCCAAGGGCCAACAATGCACCAACTTGGAAAGATTTCCATTTCAAATGAAGTTTTGGATACACAAATCCCTATTAAGGGGCGAGAAGATTTAATGCCCTTTTTATCTAACCAATCTTCGACATCATCAATAGTAAGAGAGCATGTTATCTTATGTGCCCATGGGACAACAAAAGTAAGAAAGCAGTTCAATTGACAAAAGGAGCACCAATATGATTAGACATCATTGTCATGAAGATAAATTCATGTTATTTTCAATGACCCTCGTGCTAATGGTTTGTTGGACTTAATCTAAGAATGACCCTCGTGCTAGTGGTTTGTTCAAATCCAGAGGAGGATAGGGTATATACACCTTCATAGAATTTAGTAGTCAAATGATTGCGCGGAGGGGGTCCCTTGTCTCACAAACAAGAAGGTCTCATACACCAATATGGTGTTTGACTGTGACTTTAAAATAGTTTTGGCATGTAAAATTCTATGCACTGTGATGTAAAAGCTTTATTGTTATTTACTTAAAAAAAAAGTCTAGCTCAATTTTAACCAACTTTCAACACTTTTTGTTGTAATTAAAGTCGAGGTAAAAATTTTGATATATTGTTTATTATGTTTTGAGAAAAAATAATTGTGTTACCTCATAAAATTTTGCAATGTTTATTTGAGATCTTTTATTTTATTATCCATTTATTTAAACACATAAATTTAGATATATGGATTCATTTGGTTTTCATATTAACATTTAGCATTGGCTTTCTATAGTTTAAAGTCAAGGTTTCACTTAGAGTACATAGTTATAGTAATGTTTTGCTATTTGTTTTCCAACATTAAAGATAAGAGAAATCATTCTTCTCATATTTATTCAAAGCTTTTTGACCAACCTCGGATGGGGTGACATCTGGCCAACCAAAGCAACTTGGCACTCATGCAACGCGGGGAGTTAATACCCCCAACCGTCAGCCTCACATCTAGTTTGCTCAACATGAAGGGCATTCACGCTTTAGTAATGTTAGTGTGATGGTATGCCAAAGGAAATTTAATGGATCCCCACGTGAACAAGTTACGGAGCACTGGAGTAGGTACGAAGCAGTAGGTTGGCGTCACCTTCATATTCATGGAGCTCCTCTTAGTCACTTCATCGACTTCTATGAAGGTAAGCTCCCACAGGCACTCTCCCATTCATCATTTTTCGTTGGCTCTCATGCTCTTCTGATATTCCAAGCCTCCTCACTCCAGGCACTTTCTTCTCCATCCAGTGGCCTCCATCCCACTATTGGTGACCATCCTTAGTTTATACCTCACCTGCATCGTGCCTCTAGCCTGCTATTCTCTAAACCAAAACTCTGGTTTGCCTCCCTGCTCCCTCCTCTGTTGTAACTCCTCCACCATGCCCAGAGAGCGGAGTAAGCCTAAAAGAGGGTCGACTTATTACAACTTCATAGCTCGGTGCAACCGCACTGACCCCTCACAGCCCTCTATTCCGCCCACTAGCTCTGCTAACACTGACCATAATTGGCTTGAGATTCCTCAATCTCCCCTCAGTGCCCTGAATTCACCTCGTCTCCTATACAATACCATGCTTGATTCCAAGAGCTACCCAGTTGATGAATAAATTCCTCTCGAGATGCAAACTGTTGAAGCTCCTCTAGAGTCTTTCATCATCACCAACCCCTCGGCTCACCCAACAATGGAGCCAGGCGACTGTGTGGTTGAGGAAGAAATCCCCCCCAACTGGTTGACAGATTGGATAGCCTGAAATAACACCCATGGAATGGCCATGGAATAAACTCCACCAACAGATTTTGATGCAGGAGCAGTTCCTCATGAGGAAATGTTTGGAAAAATTGAGCAGCCTCTGCTTAACCCACACTGTTTCTCGGATGACCACCTTCAGCTGATCTTCAAGATGCGTCAGAACCTGAAGGACCAACTTCACAATCAGAGCATCCTCAGCAAACGCATGGACCTCATGTTCGGCTCCCTATCAGGTGCATCGGCTCAGAAGCGTTCTCTGACTTGCAGCCAAATGTTCATCTTCACTTACAATAATCAAGGACACCCAGGTTCACCACACCTCTAGCTTCTCTCTCATTTTGTTCCACAGGAACTAGCTACAATTAATTTTGGTTTTGCTAAAAACTCTGGTGTATGGCAATAGCCTTGTCTTGTTTTCCGGCACTAGCCATGTTTTCTGGTGTATGGCACTAGCCACGTCATGTTTTATGGAATTAATCATGTTTTATAAGTTTTCCTACAGACCACCTATTCTAGTTTCCATGCTTGTGGAAGAACAGGTGGCAAACTCTAAATATTATATTGGCACGTTGTTTCTTTAAGGTAATACAATATCTTTTACTTACAAAAAAAAAGCTTTTTGACCAAGTTTAATTTTGTGTCTTTGTATCTCTTCTCCCGTTATCTTTCAAGCTCCTTTATGAACAAAGATAGTATTTCCCTTTATGAAGTCACAATAAACACTTCCTTTTTATATATATCTTATTTTTGAAATTTAGTTAAACATTAATATTATATTAGAAATATCAAATGCATGAAGATATTGAATAATCCCCTAAGTTAATAGGAAAAATTCATGTATCATAATATTACATTACTAATATTGCATAGCAGCTAGTCCTTGCCTCCTTGATTAATCGAATCAAAGCATCATTCGTACAAAATGTGTAGGCATTGTACAAAATATTTTAAAGAGTAAATCATCATTCCATTTCATGCTAAATGATTCAGGAGAATTGACCGCATAATACTTTTATTACATAGCCATTCTTCCCATCGACAATTTTACCTTCGTTAACGTTCAATTAATCAAATAAGGCATTGCACCTCATGTTGGCGATGTTGTAGTTATATGCAGATTGAACGTAACCTTGAATGTCAGAGAATGTATACCAAATGTTGGGGCCTTTTCCACCCTCACAGGAAGCTCCTTCGATCTGCAAAAAGAATAGAATTTATAGTCAATGCTACCTAGAAAATCAACAGACAAGTGAAGAGCTACATAATTTAGAATGTAATGAATAACGTAGGTGCATGCAACTGGCATCGATTCACCTGATAAGCATATGAGCCAACACCAAATTTGAAACCTTTTGGGAAGATAGTTCTACCTATAGCTAGCCTTGGGGAACTAGCTGCTACTGCAACATGAATGATGTCCAGTGAAAAGAATAATGATATGCAAAATGGTCTTACACCCAGAAATCCTTCCATCTTAATCTTATCTTGGAGTGGAGTGTGAGAAACCCTACAAGAATTTATAGTTTCATGGAAGGCAATGCATGTGCTAATTATAGGGATTAATAAAAAAATTAGGTGCCCATGATTATGTGTCAAGCTGAATATAGAATTAGGTATAGATGGTCTGATCAGTTCTGTAAAAGCATCCTGTAAATATCACATCTCACTTTAAAAGAACATTTTTCCCGTGCATGGGAATATCACATGTATTATTATTGTTTATCAGAAAATGATTACAAAAAGTTGTCATTGATCGGAAATATAAATTTAATTTTAAATCTATTTCTATCCTATCCATGCAAATGTCACATATATCCATTGTCATTTAAAAAAAATGCTTATATCTAAGAAAATTTATGAAAGAAAATACGAGAAGAATAAAAATCATGTGAAAAACAAAATAATAGGATTAAGATTATTTGTTCCAAAATAGGGATTCATGATTGGAGTATGATAAAAATTATATGCATAGAGCAAATATCACATATATCGTCATGTATTAAAAAAATATAAAAAACAAAATAGGAATCCATGATTGGAATAGGATAAAAATTAGTTGATGTGACAAATAAAATAGACAATCATGATTGGAATAGGATAAAACTTGTTCAATTTTTTTTTACAAAATTTTGATGTTATGTAGTCATTATAGTTCGGAATGTATTTTTAGTTTTGGGGATTTTGAATAAATTTTAATATGGTTTCTATCTTTAACCAAATTTTAATAATAAAATAATTGTAAATAATATTTATAAATCAAGCCATGATCTCAAAATGTATAAGAAATTTAAATGACATTTTCCATAACCTTTATATAATGCTTCATTATTTCAAAATGCACCTGGAACTTGAAATCTCTTATTAGTCCCCGCCTCACGACAGCAGGGACTATTGTAAACCGTTTTCGTTTTTCAAATACTTCAGTACACAAATCGAATAATTTAACCTTAAGTTTTATTTCCATATTCCTTTAACACTTTTTTTTGGCCTACCAAATATTTACAACACTTTTGTTTAACCAATTAGAATATTTGAGGCCTTATTTGACCTCATATCTAGGCAATTTCATTTGAAACTTAAGTAATACATGATATATTTGCATTGCATTTCAGAGAGGTAGATTAATGCTAGCTCTTGAGGCTAGCATTAATTCGGAACATTAAATGCTTGTGTTTGGCCAAGGATTATCTCATCCCATGACTTTGCTTCATGCAAGACGTTGATGGACACAAATAGCCAAGTGTTTGAATATGTGTTTGAATAGTTGTAAACCTAGCCAAATGTTTGAATGATTGTAAACTTGCCATTCTATAAATCATTAGCTTTGCTCATGTTTAAGAGCTGGACATCCATGTTCGCCAGGCTAGTTTGCGATCCAGGAATTTTCGATCGCCACTGATGGAAACATATCTATAATAGTGTGTTCGGCCCGCTGGCTTGATCAGGTTGCTTTCCCTTATCCTCTCTATCTCTTTTCTAGTGGTTGTGCTCATTAAACTGCGTGACCCTCCCCTTCCCTTCATTGTTGGTGGTTCTTAATCCCGACAAGGTGATAGTTATGATTGATCGTTATGGTATTCCTCGTTAAATCCTTTCGTATTGTGCATGTTCTATGCACTGTAACCTTTTTCTAGTCTGGCATAGCACTGTTTACCTATTTATGAATTTCCAGTTGATGTCGTGTTTTCTATTGATGGATCTATAGGCTCTGAATCTCCAATTGAATCTGCGCATGGAACCAGGTCACCCACTAGGGATTCCCAATGAAAGCTTAAGCTTAAGCTTATTCTGTTAAGAATGCTCATTGCCAACATATTATGGGCTTCGAAATGTAAGGAAACAGATGCCAACAACATAAGGAAACCTTGTGAAATGATGAAAACTCGGATCTCATGCTTGGACATGGCTATAATAGATGACAATCTCCTCTGTGGTTATATAAACCATACTCTTGAAAACTATTTCTTTTCACATTCTGCTAATATATACGATTTCTTTTCCAGGCTCTACTATCAACTGTTTATTTGTAGGCTCAACAGGTGTAGAACGCGGTACTCCTTATGGGAATGAGGTATCTAAGCAGTGNAGGAACATATAGAGAGACAATTCTCTTTTCAAAATGAGCTGGAAGGACATTTGAGTCCCTCGGAGGCCGTTTCCAGGTCGGATTTGATTGTGAGTCTTAACATATTACATCTGTAGCATCAAAGATGGTCCAATATTCACATTCATGTTTGAAGAAATGAATTGAAAACTGGTCCACCCACCCTTGCTTTGCTTGCCCTCCAGCTTCGCTTATTGTCCATGCCATTTCCTCCGCAAGAATTGCTACTAATAAAGGAGTCGCCTTTCATTTTATTCTCACCAGGTCACCTCTTGATATCATATCGCCTTGTGCCTCCATAGAATGAATGAAGTGTTTGTTGAAATCATAAATAAAATATGCTTGTCTAGTATTATGTTATTATGCTTCAATGGAAGACTAAATAATATAGCCATAAACATTTTAGCATTTGAATTCATTAAATCATTACATACACTCATCAAAATATCCATAACTAAACCATTCGACATATTGTTGCTAATATAACTTGTCATGTGAAGCATACTAACAGAATCTTATTTGGGCATGAAAGAAACCTGTATTTCTAGAAAAGAAGATATGTACAAAAGGATCGTGCCATCATTGTTATAATTGATCATGTGAAGCATACTAACAGAATCTTATTTTCTCATGGAAGAGACGTGTACTTCTAGAAAATAAGATATGCACAAAAGCAATCATACCATCATTGTTTTGGGCAACAAAAATATAGAGCAATGTCAACAATCATTGAAAACAAATTGTAAAGAGTCCATTACCATTACAAATTGAATTCTTAAACATCCATAACAAATCAGTCATCAATTTAGTTACAATTCTCTACCCATCGCATGCATAAAGTACCAGCATTGAGTGCTAAGAATGCATGGATACACGCCTGGATCGAGTACCGACATATCGAGAGTGTAATGGCAATTGTGATATTAATCCATATGGGTGGTCCGTCCTTCCCCATAATCATTTTGTTGGTTTCCATCTGAATATGTCTTCCTCTTTTTACCTGTTATCATACTTCTGTTGACATGTCTTTGTCCCCAGGGCCTTGACAACTCACCTTGTAAAATCTTAATGGCTACATTACATTGGATAAGCTGATTGTTGAAACCTTGTTCATGGCTCCCACGACTTCTCCGTAAAAACCTTGTTCATGGCTCCCATGCGGTCCAATTTTTTTCCTAGAAGTAAACTACAATGGCAATTGAATCGACCCATTGCAAAACCATGTCATTTGGTCAGCCTGGGATTGAAACTCGGTCATGATGGATGCACACATGGAATCCATGCAAATAACATGCGAGCATGGTAACCAAGTGGAGACCATTCCATGTAATGGAATGCACGTGGCATGAGTTAAATAAATCACGTTATATAAAGTAATTGCAAGTGTCACTGACATCTATCTTATCCACCGGTTTAAATGATATCATGGCGCACACTAGCTACCGTTGCGTATAAGGACCCCCGCCAACATGGTTGTTGTGTATTGCTATCCTTTCCATTAACTACCCTCTCTTTTAACCGATTTAACCTAGTTCTTCCTTTGGTACCTCTTCGCCATCCATCGCATCAGGTCATTCCTAAAAACTTTGTGGTTGTGATCACAAGACTCTCAGAGCTGCTTTAACTCCTCGACATTGTCTAGAAAAGTGTCACGATATGTTATACGATCTTTGAGATACTGAGACTGTGAAAGTTTCAGCTTCAACTCTCTTTGCAAAAGGGTACTGGGGACTTGTTCTCCCTTGCAAACACTCGCTCCCCACATCAAGGCCGGATTCCCGGAATTAAAATTCTGCCCACTCAGCAGAAATTCCACCACAATATTATTCTTTTGCCCCTCTGGAAGAAACGAGTGAAGATCACATCTCTCGGTGGGAGTAAGATGCTCTCTCCATGCCTCCATCGTTAGAACATTTTTCAAGTTCTCCAAACCAAATAGATCGTCAGGTAAACCCGCGGTTTTAGCTATCTCAGGCTCCTTTATCTTGAAATTATTGCTCAGACATTGTTTGGTGATACCAATCACAATTTCCTTCTGAGATCTGCATAACAATTAATGGCAATTTAAATACAAAAAAATGGAATTTGGCAGAATCCTAAAGAAAGTAGGTATGAACCTCGCATACCCGTTTTTTATGGTCTTCTTTTTCTTGTAATTTGCTCGTAAGTTATCGCGATGATGTTCGCAGTCGCTGCTATCCTCTACCCGACGCTTAGAACAATGTCAACTTTTGCTATTAGATTGTCTGCACTGCAACTCTTTAGGAAAATCGCATTCCACCTTCGTTTTCTTCATCGTGATTATGGTGATATCAACCAAAATTAGGACCAAAATTATGTTATTTACAGAGCTGTGGCCTTTGTGGAGGTTATGTCGTAGAGCTGCGATAATGTCGAAGAAATATAACCTATAGAACTGATTCTTACCATCTCCCTTAAGATATACACTAGCCCATCCAAATGATTTTACATTATTTTGCAGTCTTTCCATCGTAGTTGGCTTTTTATAAATTTTTAATAATTTGTGCTCCATCTTACGTTCCAATCCAAATAATTTGTGCTTTTTACGTTCCAATCCAAATAATTTGTGCTTTTTACGTTCCAATCCAAACGACGAGAAAGAAAAGTGATCCGTAACACATACTTGCGTTAAGACTTGTCTACTAATATCGAAGCAGCAAGTCCCTGACTTTACGGAAGCGGTATTTCTGCCTCCTTAGCAGGGACTTGTTGCTCCGCAACTACCCTTGTTAAACCTTCGTTTGAGTTAAACTGTTTGGATCTAGTGAATACTCACGACCTGGTAATAAGTGTTTACAAATATTTAATTATAATCTCTACTATACATCCAAGAACAATTATAATCATTAAAAATCGTTAATGTGTTATGAGTATATTCTCTATTAAGTAAGTTATATTTAATTCCAAGAACAATTATAATCGTTGAAAATTGTTAATGTGTTATGAGTATATTCTCTATTAAGTAAGTTATATTTAATAAAATTCTTGATAGTTATGGGATAGAAATTTTAGAAATTTTCTTTATAATTCTTAAGAAATTAAAGGATATTGAAATAAAGAATGAAATTTATTATAACTCAGTATGAAGTATACAATAATGATTAAATAAAAACATGTAACTTTGAATGTATTTCATTTATTACTTATACATATACATTTACAATAAATTATAAAATTGATATATTCAATAATTATGCTAATTTATGTTAATAAATGTGGAAATAAAATTTTCAAAACCAAGAAAATACTCACGATATCTCACCATTTCACTACTCATTATTGTAGATTGTTTACAAGGTTCTAAATTTTCAAGAACTAATTAAGATGCCTCTTGCTTTCTCTTCTCTTAAAAGAAGAGAAGAGTGTTTATGAGATTCAATTTTTTTCATTTGAGTAATTAAATTTTGGAAAAGTAATGAAAAAGATTATCATTCATTTTATCATGAAAAGTAAAGTGTTCATAAAATTTGTTTTCTTAAAAAAAGAAGAGAAGAGTTTACTAGTTTTTCTTGTTTTCAGTTTTGTGGTGCCAAGATGGATCAATTTAGTTTTGAAAGCAGATTTCTAGATATAGAGGAGGGTGAAGCCCATGGTTATGGTCGATACAATGAAAGGATTGTAAAACTAGCTCATCCTGTGAAGAACGGAGAAGAATTAAACTTTGGCAATGCTTGGCAAAACTTCCTTAAATTTGTTTTCGTTAAATTGTTTTAATATGTTGTAGACTGGTAAAAAAAAAAAAAAATTATTGATGGGAACGAATTAGAATTTAATTTTCAATTAATATATATTCTCAAACCTCTTTTCAATGCATCTTTTGCAACGTTTCAACGTTGATGTGCTAATCAATGGCCACATGGTAATCATTAGAAGATGGGTGTGAAAACATTTCATTTCAATACATAGAGAACGGATGTGTGGCCTTCATGTTATACCAACGAGTGGAGTCATATCTCTATGACTCCCTTCCAGATTTCATATCCTCGACATCAATGGGATTGTTCAACGTCGGTCAGGGTTCGATTCCTACCACTGCCATTTTTGTCCCTCTCGTCTCAAATTCCATGTATCCATCCTTCTATTTCATGGGATTGAACGACATAAGTGTCGGAGGTGAGAGGCTCATGATTCCTCCTGTTGTTCTTGGAAGAGGAGGCACGATTGTTGACTCTGGAACTGTCATAACTCAGCTTGTCCCACAGGCATACAATGCCCTGAAAACTTCGTTCAGGAGCAAGACCCAGAATCTTTCGAGCGCAAAGCCTTTTTCGATCCTAGGCACCTGCTACACCCTGTCTAGCTACAGCTAGGTCATGATTATGACTATAACTGTCCACTTCCTGAACAACGTGGATGTGGCTGTGAGCATCGTTGGATTTTTTTTTACCATTCATTGTGACGGATCTCGGGTGTGCCTTACATTCACATCGACGTCCCAATCCATTATGAATAACATTATCGAAAACTTCCAACAATAGCGAATGTGAGTTTCTTTTGACACGGGAGTTGGAAGAATCACCTTTGCTCCTAGATCCTAAGCTACATAGCACTGCTCCCATTCAACTGAAATAACTTGCATGAAGTTAGTTCTTTTGTTAAACTAGAAGGAACAACTTATTGATAAAGTTAAATTAATTTTACATCAAAACAATAGACACAAAAATAAACCTAGACTAATTATATGTTTTTGATCCATGAATGCAGTAGAGGACGACAGGATTTCAAGCCCAAATGGCTCCCTAAATTCTTGATTCTATTTGTGAATTTACCAAGTGTTGGAGAACTCCTGTCAAGCTGAAGAATATGAAGCGGCCTGCTGCCATCGCTAAGAAAATTTTCATAGCTCACCTCCTTTCAAATCCTCAACTACAATACCTTGGGTGTCGTCGGTTCAGTACCAGGCAAGTCACTCTAAGGCCCATCCTCAAGTTAATTTTATGGAATTTCACAGTATTCTTCTAGAAAGAGTTGCAAATTTTCTCCTTTTTCCGCATCTTTGGTAATCCTTTGTAAAACTCACCATGCCTTGAGCTCTCAAGGCCACAACTCCTAAGGCCACCTCAAGACCTTGCTTTATTGATGAATTTTCCCATGTCACCACCTGTGAGGTTACCTCTTCCACTCATCACATGTGAGCTTACCTCTTCCACCCATCACCAGCTGATTGAGGCCTCATACTGTGGCTCTCCTTTAACAACAATCCTTTAACAACAACAATAACAACATGTGTAGTTGGATTCCTTCATGGAGCTTCTTTCTTCAGAAATATCAGTGGCTACCCTATCCTAATGTCTGTTATAGGTTTGGAGGTGGTTGTAGAACCTTGCAGGGATGGTGGGGAGACTCAAAAAAAGAAGAAATGAAGTAGGAGAATGATCAACCAGTGCATGCTGGTGAAGTTCCTGCATGGCTGGAAGGTGGCGACTTGCATGGTTGCATGGCTGGAAGGTGGCGACTTGTATGGTTGGAAGGTGGACAGTTAGAAGAACAATGTTGCAGTGACAAGCTATCGAGTGCTCTGGTATCCTCAGAGCAATCAATATTATGCCCTAATTCTTTGACAGGCTCGTATATCCACGGTTATGCACAGTGTCAAAGAACACTATGAGCCTTCAAACTAGTGAATTACAAATACCAAAACAATTGTTTTTAAAATTATTTTTTCTATTTTGACAAATATCTAAAAAAAAATAACTCACCACCAGGGATATTAAGTCTCATCACTTCCATATAGACAAATCAAAAAATTACAATATAAATTTGTATAAAAAATCTTTTTTTTATTATAAAAAAAGAAAATAAAAAAAGGTTTTTGTTAAACAACTTAGATGATGATTATAAAACCGGTTCCAAAACGCACCAATTAATATTCTAAAACACACAAAGTGGAAGCTATAATCCCTAGCCGGAGGCAAGGACTAATAAAAGATGCCCCTAGATATATGGTAATCAAATGTTGTTGCCAAAAAAAATGTTCAAAGTTAAATTGTTGAAAAAGTAAAGTCGTGGATAACTTAAAGCATAGAGTGTGAAAATCATTTAACACTCCAATTCGAAAACTATTTTTCAATTTTATTATACCTGGCGATAGGCATGGTATATAGCTTTGAGTTAGGCTTGACTTTCTATTAGTTCATGGTTGACCATAAAATATACACCCCTTTATCCAAAGTTTAAAAAAATAATTATTTATTTTAAATTTTAAATCTCATTTATGTGATATCTTATTGACCAAAAACTTTGAAGTCTTATTGCTGCCTTCAGTTCCCCCAATGTTATTGTAATAAATATTTCTTGTTTTTTTTTATCTATATTGTCAAAAGTTGGGGGCCCATCTTGTTAAATAAATAACCCTTTTTTTTGGCATGGATATGCATTTTTCATTTTTTTGGTTGTTTTCATTTAATGGGTACCTTTTTCCTAGAAACATTTAAATAAAATAAAATAATATTTTGTAGGTAGGATTCAAATGGATGACAATTGTACTTTTTCTTTCACAATTATTTGAGTGTTAAAGTTAAAATAAAATAATATAATATTTTGTACAATTCAAAGTTGATGGCATTTGTATATTTTTTTTCACAATTTTTTTAAGGATTAAACTTAAATATAAGTTTTATTTTTATATTACAAATTTTGAGTGTTAACCTTAAATATAGGATATTGGTTATTAGACCTGCCGCTTGGGATGGAAATGCATCTCTTATCTCTTATTGCTGCGGTTGTGTTAGGATCTTCAACGGCTACGGAAAGATCTTCAACGTCCTTTAATGAGATGACGTTTGCCTTCCATATTCAATAAATGAATTTGTTATTCATCTCAACGCATGTGGTGGATTCAATACAACTATTGTTTTATTTTATTATACCTGCATAGCGGTAGGTATACGCTGCCATACAACCTTGTTTTCATATAATATGCTTCTCAGCATTAAGATTGTTAAGCTTAAAGATAATGGATCTTTAACTAGCAATTATTTTTGAAATTACAAAAAGTACGTTGTTATAATGGGAACATTTTGAAGTTACAAAAAGTACGTTGTTATAATGTGAACATGTTGAGTATGTTTTTGTTTTAAATGAAGGTATGATATATGATATTTAATGATGTGAAAATGGTCTTTTTATTAATACAAAATATTAATTTAATATTTTCTAATAGTATTCTACTATAATCAGTTTAATTTTAAAAGGTAAGAAATAAAAAATGGAAAAAGAAATCAAAATATGAATTAGAAATAAAAATATTGATGTGTTACATTTTAGAGTTGTTTTGGTAAATGTTAAAAAAAAAGAAAAAATGCAATAATTGATTTAACTTGCTAAGTTACAATTTATATTGAAGGATCTATTGAAAGAGAAAATGAGTTAGTTTTTGTTGATTCGATTATAGAACTAAAAGCAACCATTGATGATTGCCTATCTATACCAAGTAAATGAATTTCTTGTATTACATGTGTAGTTGTGTTTGATCACTCCATTGCATTTAAGCACTGGGGAAGAAGTATCATCATTTTAATTTTCCAACTCATCAACAACGATGTAACAACAACAATGTAGACCTCTACCATTTCCAGTTTAGGGGAGTGGAATATGGATCTGTGGTTGCAACTGACACTTTGTTTTGGGCGCCAATAACTATGAACGAGAGGATGGGTGTGCAGGTCAAACAATAGGTAGAATGGAACTATTTCAAATATACCATGTCGTCTAATGGATTAGACAATGATAAGCAAACAACAAAAATAACTAAGAAACATAAGATTTGGAGAGGGGAATGCCTTATGGCGTAACAAGAACAATTTAAAGGACCATGGTATCTATAACATCAACGTTTTAATCCCTAATTTCTACGATAAATGTATATCAAGAATCAATATCCACGAATGAGGTATTTGCGAGATCGAAGGCAATGATGAAGTCTCCATGTAGTTGTAAACTTTGACAGTTAATGCTGAGGCCGTGGTAGAAACCACTCAAGGATCTGCAATCATGTGCTTTGTTAAAATTTGGATTAATTGTGTGTCAAAAGTGCAATAATATAAGATGGGAAGTTGTCCTGGTTCATGGAAACTTTCATCGGGCTAACTTGTCAGTATTTGGCCATGTGTAATGTGTATTATATGGAAATGAGTTTTGGTACTCTATGTTGATTGAAGGATATATTGTGTCGAGCAACTAGCTTTTGATGTTAAAAGCAAGATTTTCAACTTGGAAGAGTGACACAGTGAGTTTATGGGTACAATCCAGATATGGCAAGGCACATAATATTGTGGTTGGTTTTAATGTTTAGCAATGCAAAGGAAAGTTGTCTTATTTTTCAACTCACCCTTCTAATTTGCACCTCGTGGCTCCTCAACATGATCACACAAATCATTTTATCCATATTGTCTGGCTTGCAATGGTGACACCAATTTTCAATATCAATCTACTATCATGAATGTGATGGCCACCTTCCTTCTTAAATGTTTTCAAGTAAGAAAAATTGGCACATATTATTTCAACATTATATTTACAAGAAATACCATTGCAATGGAAATATATCCATCTTTGCAACCCAATGCACAACTTGAATTCCAATAACAATCTAGTGAAAGAGAAGAGATTTATTGCCAATTCCTTTGGAGGTATTAAACCCATTGAATTTCTTGTGAAGCAATTCCACAAATCTTAAATTTTGATGACAAAATTGGCTCTACACATAGGAAATGTCATTTATAGGTTTAGTGAATAAGCTATTCATGTACCCAAATGACCCATTTTGATACCAAAAACCCGATAAGGATTCATGAGAAATACTAGGCACAATCATAATTCCACCAAGATTAAAGTTTTGTTCACGATTGACTGATACTCTAAGAAAATTTACCTAATTTTAAATCAACCTATATCATTAAAAACTTGAAATCAAAACTCTAAATCCCTATATAACTAGATTTGAACAACCAAAGAGGAATGGACTTCATAATTAGATGGTTTTTAAACTTTAATCAACAAATTTTGAAAGTAGAAAGGAATATTAATAAAATTTTGATATCTAGAATATTGCATGATCCCAAACAAGAAAAGTAGAAAGGAATATTAATACAATGTTGATGTCTAGAATGTCACATGATCGCAAAGCTACTCCCAAATGCCAAAACTATTATTTATGAATAGTTTAGAAATGAATAATAATAATAACAATTTTGATATCCAATGTATCTCCATGGCCATATAATAAAAATTGACAAATTGATAATAATAAACTATCGTGTTCGTAACCAGCTCACATCAATCATGTGGAATTATAACTTATAACAAATTTCCTATTGGATTTGGAGAAGCATTTCAATATAAAAATGGTTGAGTTTGTCCACATTTTAACTTAGTCGTTTTTTATACACTCAATATTTTTGTTATCTTGCTAGGTGGTTCTTTATGAACATTCCATTTAAATGATGTATGCTTAAGTGACAATATTTTTTGATGTATGATATGTATAATTTTCATGTTTTTTTCAATTTTGTTTTTAACTTTACAGTGGCTGATAATATAGTTACGATTTTTTTAAAATATTTTAATTATGTACATATTTGTTTCTAAGGAACATCTCGTGGAGAAACTCTTAGGCACTTTTTTGTACTCACAGATGATACTCAATGCAAACTTGTCAGTGTTGATTAGAATGCATGACTCAATAGGGGCACTGAGTGAGATACACAATAGAGGCAACTAATATGAAGAATCAACCCAACAACCTCCGACAAAAAATTCAAAGAACTGAACCACTCAAGCTAGCCCAGTGACTTTAATTATATACATATATTGTATATTTAATAGTCAAAAAAAACATTTTAAAAATTACAATAATTTGAATTTTTATTTTAGGTATAATTTAGAAAATTTAAACACTTCAATTCTCTTGAACTATTCTTATCGATATAATGTTTAATCGGTTGTTAGAGTATATGCTTGCTTGAATTTCTTTTTAATTGGTTGTTGGGGGCGATTATGCTTCCTCGACCTTCTTTTTCCTACCCTATATCTTTATATGTAAATAAATAAAAAATACCAATGACGTTTTGATGTTAACATGTATACATTATTTACTAAACATAACATCATGTTGACAAAAATATGGAGATCTTAGTTTGTGATAGGTCAAGATTATGACACGTGGCATCTACAAAGTAATGTCACATCAAAATTTAAGATATACAACCTAACAAATGTACACATTCAAAATAATCACCAAACAATAATAACATAAAAATTCGTTCTCTTTTATGTAGGTTTTTCATCTTCTTTTAAGTTATGAGCTTTCCTTGTATCGTTTTCATGTATTCATTACGAAGTCATGTACCGAATTCAACTTTAGCTTTTAATGAACATTAATATCTAAATTAAATTTTAATATTAATAATTATGAATGTGACATAATGGACATATAAAGCATGGCATTTTCAAAATAAAATCACATTAAATTTTATAATATATATGTAAATAAAAAAACACATTTTTTTAAAATAGTCATTAACTTATGGTTCGACACATTTGTAAGAATATAAATCTCCATTTTAATCATCTCTATATCTTTTATTACTTTATATGAAATAAAATTTCGATATTCAATTATCTATATATCATTAATCACTTTATATAGTGTAAGTGGGCTTAATAGTTAAGAACATGTATTCTCTCCTTGAAGGTCACGGGTTCAAATCCAAAAGGGATAGGATATGTATACCTTTGTAAACTTTAGCAATCAAATCGTTGCGTAGAGGGGGTCCCTTGTCCCACACAAAAAAAAATCCAATACACCAATATAATGTTTAACTTAACCATAACCTTAAAATAAATTATTATTATACATAAACATAACATCAATTTACACTTTACTTTATCACTCCCAATAAAATTAGTGTTATACATGATACTTTAAATTACCATATTTGTTAAAGTTTCAAAATTCCAATTCCAAGTTTGTCATTTTTAAAATAGGCCCCTCTTTAAATCAACTCTTCATAATATTAAGATCCCGTCACATGTGTAATCTTTGAAAAAATATTTTATTATCTTTCTTTCTCACGAATGGTGAATGATACCATATTTACATATATTGACGCATGAGTAAAGAAAGTCTCATAAAATATCTACCATATGCCAAAAGAAAATTTATGTACCAGTTTTAGATTTCGACGAAGATTGATGTGATTGCTTGATCGTTGAAACTTCCTAAACCCTCATATGATTTGTGTTGACAATATAAGAATCTAGTGAGCACATATACATTTGATGTTACAACAATATGACTATGCATATTTGAGGTTATGTGTAAAAACATTAAAGTTGGTTAAATATTAATTAAATTTATTATAGAAAAAAAACAACAACACTAGACTTATTATCGACATTTATTTCTCATTAAAGCAACAGTACTAATAGTTTTGAACATGTCATAAATATCATTGACTAAAATAGCATTTTAAATATTCACCTTGATTAAAAAATGGGAGAGTAAATATAGTTTCTTCACACACAAACTGTTGTAAGTATATATTAACATTAAACATGATTACATATTTATACATCAAGATTTAGCTTAAGATAGGCACACTATCTTAGCCATACTAAGAACTTGTTGAAAGAATATCTCAATCACACATTAAACTAGGAAATAACTAGTTGGAAATAATCTCTCATACCCAACTAGATCTAACAACCTCCTCAATCTTAGAAGCAAACAACACATATAGAGATGGTCTATTAACAAATAACAACCATATGATATGATGAGGAATCATACACTAATCAATAAGACAAGTAGGAGTTAATAACTACAATGCCCCCTCTTAATGACTACTTCTCTTGATCTTTGTCAAGGAAGGTCTTTATCAGCGTCTCTAACCATTTCAAAATCTTGCAGGCTCCAAACTCTATCATATTGTCACCTACTCCTCCAAAAGGTATAGTCTCCCAATTGTGACCCAAGTTTCCCAACATCATTGGACACCATTAGCACTTGCAATGTCTCATAACCTTGGTAAAGGTAAGATACCAAACTTCCAGGTCGCGGATCTCCCCCGAACTATTGGATAGCAATCTCCACATGCATATCTCATAAGCCCAATGAGGTATAGTTTCTACGATCATCCAACAACCCAGATTGTTTGAACAACGATCCATCTTGAGTTGAACTTGAACCTGAAATTCCCCCTCTAACTACGAAGATTCATCCTCTTCGAGATAAAAAAAAAATAGTGTTGTATTGTCATCGTCATTTATCTCATAAACCATGGATAAGGCTAACATACTTGCACTAATTCAAAAATTATATGCTACTAATTAATATAGATACCCCCTCTTTCCTTGAAGTCTCTTGGTCCAAAAGAGTGACTCTTTGGGCACATTCCACCATTGTTGTCTTTTTCATTTCTTCATCTTTTAGGATAGTCTCAGTTATTGCCTCCATCTTGGCATCTACTCGTATCTTCATTTGATCTTTACCACCATGAAGAGAGTTTGCACCTTTTATGTTAATTCCCTCAAGAGATTTATCAACTTTTTATTGTCATCTCTAGTGCATCTTGTAATAGTCTAAGGTTTCACACTTCCTCTATCTTGTTCATGATATCATACTTGAGAGATTCCTCATAAACATTTTTTAACCACTCTTTGATTTGGTCTATTTATTGCTATATCTTCTTATCAAGCATTGCCAAGATATCATAATGTGTCTAGAAATTTATCCACAATGTTTGACATCCAAGTGCAAGAATTCTAATCCATCAATGTACTCGCACGTTTCTATGATCAAAAGATCAATAATTAGATGGTGTCTTTTCCTATGGGTCTCGATGTCTATGCTTACTTACCTTACCTCTCCTTATTCATTATCCTCTTCTCTTCTCATCTCCACCTATAATGTTGATTCCACCAAACCCTCTATGTTCTATATGATTTGTTGTAAAGTTGTCATGACCTTAGTTACGATGTTGGATTCTTGTTGGGTAGGCTCAAAGGCTTTATATAGGTGAGGAAGAACTTTCATACCAAAAAGCTTCTGTGTGCACCTTTTCTTCTCTCTCCTGTCCATTTGTAGCTTACTTCCTTAATCTTTCAATTAATATGGTGATTTCATCTGCTTCCCTCTTCTATGTTTATCACATAATAGAATATCCCACCCACATTCATGGCATTCCTTTTCCTTCTCCAACACTCCCACTTGTTCTTTGAGTCACATGTATGGATTTGCAACTCTTATAGATATTCTCCCTTGATTTGGTACTGATTGAATATCTCTATAATTTTCTTAGTAATAAACTTGACAAGGGAGGGCATATCCATCTTCCATATATTTATAAAGTGTTACATGTGGACTCTGACTCCATTTTGGACTTCTTCTAGTGTAATCACCACTTGAGGTACCCTGAAATCTAGTCCCCTGTATTCTTGTACAATTGACTCTGCGGTTGACTCTTTCCAACCTATTTGGGATCTGAACTCAAACCTGGAATTGATGATTTGTAAAGTTTCTAATGAGTTGTAGACTGCACCTAGTTGTGGCTAAGGTAGTGGCAATGCTAATGGAATATAAGCATATACTAAAGTGAGGGGGTGGTCACAAGTTGTAACTTCACCTCCATTTCTTCTAGGACATTAATCCAACCAAACTTTCCCGTGAGGGACTTCACCATATCCTTTTCCAACTCCTTTATCATTGCCTCTTACACAATGGATTTCTTCCTTATCAAACCTAACATTAAGACTTTTCGTTGCACTCACCATGGTAGGGATGGTTTCTCCACTAGGACTTCTTCAATGGTCACCCCTATGTATATTTATTCCTACACATGATCCTCTTGAGATAAATTGATAAACCCAGTCTTAGTAGGGAGAGGCACCTCTTCTCCTTCCTAAACTCCTTGTAGGGATCTACCAAACTCAACTCATTTTATTTCATTCATGGACCTTGGAATGTGAAACCACATCAAGATACTTGGGAAAGATTATGGTAGTGTGATCAACATCAACAACTGTAATGATGGGAAAGAGAATGTCACTATGGTGGAGGCCAACATGAATCCTCCATCATTGGCTACCTTCCAGTATAGCACCTAGTGAATCTGTAAAAGTGAGGACTTGATTAAACCATTTTTGTGAAGTAGGTCATCTTTCTCTAGAGTAACAATGTCGGTACCCCAAAAGACTACAATCCTTTTTTGTTACCAAGTCATAATCTTTCACATACAGAAACAACATACCCTTACTTCTCCACATATTTGACTCATCTGACTCATTCGACTTTGAAGTGGTGTCCCCCTCCATGCCAAGCTAGGATTTCTTTCTCTCTCCATGTTCCATTTTTTCACTTATTGCTGACATTGCTATCTTTCCTCCTTCTTTTGTTATTCCTCAATTTACTAGGCCTATCTCTTGATGGTCAACTCAACATTCTCAAGTGTTAATTGTTCAACAAAATAGGGTATTCCCACATAGGATTAACACCTTTAGTAACCACTCACAGAACTAGATCAAAGATCAATAAATTGATGTTTTATGTGGTTAAAACCCTCAAAGAGGGAAACAATCCATGACACCATCCAACGTGGTCACTCGAGGTAATATATTAATTCCAAAGAAAAACATTTTACACGATATTTTCTCACAATCGATCATCAACAAATGACCCTCCATGCTCTTTAAATAGAGTTCATGGACCAATAAAGTGATAATCCAAGGATCAATGTAGTTGTTAAGATCGAGGGGAATATGATCCCTTAAATCACTCTATATCCAGAACATACTATGACCATTAGATTACATAAGTACAAATGCATACTAAAGAAACACACTTTTACCTAAAGACACATTAGACCAAATTGACCTTAACTAACTCCTAAGTGCCTAAATATACTAACATCGCCCCTTAAGAACAACTTGGGATGGGATTGAAGGATTTACAAAGGTGACACAATATGAGAATGGAGGAGGCATTAGATCTTATCCGCCTTTAATGACAACTTCCTGAGCTCTTAACATAGATTGAAGTTTGGAAAACTTCGCTTCTATAAGAGACTTTTTGAAAATGTCTGCAACTTGACCTTCTATGGGGCATAAGATCAAATAAAATAACTCGATCATAATTGAGCTTTCCTATGAAGTGAATGCATAGCTCGATGTGTTTGTTGCACTGATATTGAACTGGATATTTGGTGAGCATTGTTGCACAAGAGGGTGGTTAGATGTTGTTGCTGGAACCCAAACTATGAAAGGATCTATCAAATTCACAAGGATTCTTGAATTACATTAAACATTACTTCATACTCTGCTTATATGGAAGAAAGAGAAAGATTATGTTGTTTTTTACAAGCCCAAGTGTCAGTTCCAGAACCAAGGCTGAAAACATAAGTGGCAATAGACTATCAATCATCAAGGTCGTCGGCCCAATCCAAATTAGTGAAACCAACCAACAAAGGAGTCCTCCATCAACTATAATGTATCCCAAATTAAACTATACCTCAGACATATCGAAGTATCATTTTTATTGATTTCCAATGGATTTTATGGGATGTTTGCATATATTAGGAAACAAGACCAACAACAAAAGAAACATCATGATGGGTATGAGTTAAATATAAGAGGCTACCAACTAACTGACGATACAATGTGGCATCAACTTCGAGATAGTACAGGTGGTATAAAGTTTGACTCTATACTGGAAGGGATAGGGGGCTGGTTTAGAATCTTCCATGTGAAAGTGATGAAGTAGGTCACAAGCATACTTAGCCTGGGAAAGGGAAATACCTTCTTTAGTTTGTAAAACTTGGAGGCCAAGGAAATAATGCAAATATCTTAAGTCTGTTATTTCAAATTTCTTTTTGAGGTTCGATTTCACATGGATTGAAAGTTTAGGGTCACTACCAATGAGTTTAAGGTCATCAACATAAAGAAAATATATTATGATATGGATTCCTACTTTCTTGGTATAGACATTAGGGTCATAATGATATCTAAAAAATCCGATGACAAGAAGAAAACTGTTCATTTTGGCATACCAAGCTCAAGGAGCTTGCTTAAGACCATAAAGAGATTTCTTAAGGAGAAAAACAACATTGGAGTCATTCTAGACATAGCTAGGAGGTTTTTCCATGTAGATTTCTTCTTGCAAATCCCTGTGCAAGAAGGCAAATTTAACATCCATTGATGAACCTTCCATTTATGTGAGGCAACAAGGGATAGAACAAGGCGGATGGAATTCATTTTGGCTACGGGGGAAAAGGTTTCATTGTTGTCAATGGATTCAACTTGAGAGAATACTTTAGAAACTAACCAATCCTTGTGGCTTTCAACACTTCCATCTTATGAATACATAGTTCTATACATGCATTTACATCTAACAAGTTTTCTTCCTTTTGGAAAAGGTACAAGATCCCAAGTATCGTTTGCCATTAAGGAACGATATTCTTCATTCATTTTTGTGTCCCAATATGGATAAACAGAAGCTTCCAAAAATGTGTCTGGATCATGAGTCTTTGAAACTTGAGCCAAAAGAGAAAAGGATCGTTGGAACTATGAATGTGTCCGACGTTGATCCAAAGGATCACTGATAATATCACTAATTGTTTCTTGTGTTGAACGGACCCATCTAGGAAGTGATGGTGTTAGTGTAGGTTCATGTTCAATGAACTCGTTTGGAGGAAGATGAGTAATCAGAGGTGGATTTTCATCCTCACTGTCATCATCTGAAGAATAAACTAGAATATGACCAAAAGATGGCACAAATTATGAATTAGGCTCACAAGCCAAGAGATTTTCATAAAAATTAACATCTCTTCTAATAATAATTTCATTGGAATGAGGTTGAATAAGTCAATAGCCTTTGACATGTTTATAATATCCAACAAAAATGCACTTCTCAATAGGTTGTAATGCTTTCCTTTTCTCATCCAGAACGTGAGCCCATGCTATACTACCAAATGCATGCAAGTGGCTTACATCTGACTTGATTTTAGTCCATGCTTCTTTTGGCGTTGTATTTTTAACGCCTTTGTGGKAGTGCAATTTACTATGTAATTTACACAGTTGATGGCTTCCTCCCAATAATGAAGACTTAATCCTTTAGATTGGATCATACAATTAGCCATTTCCTRTAATGTACGATTCTTTCTCTTAGAAACACCATTTTGTTGTGGTGTATATGGAACAAAATGTTGCATTTGAATGCTCTATGCAATGTAGTAACTTGTAAATTTATTGTTCACATATTCACATATTCACATCCATTATTTGTTCTTAACATTTGAAGTTGATGTCCATGTTGTTTTTCTACAAGGGGCTTGTAGGCCAAAAACATGTCAAAAAATTCACTCTTAAGTTTTAATAAGTAAACCCAAGTGTGTCTGGAGAAGTCATCTATGAAATTTAAGAAGTACTTGCACCTAGAGAAAGAAGGAGAAGAAATTAGACCACACAAATCATTGTGAACAAGTTGTGAAGGGATCGAGGCATGCCAAGAGGCACATTTTTCAAAATTGTCCCGATGAAGTTTATTGAGGACACAACCAGCACAAACACCATCTCTACAAGAAACGAGAGGAAGATCGGTCACCATATGTTGATTACATAGTTGCTACAATGAGCAATGGTTTAGATGACCAAACTGCTCACGCCAAAGTTTGCTCAAGTCATTGCTATGAGAAACAAAAACTAATGGAAATGATGATGACCCAAAGGTGTCAAATTTGTACAACCTGGTAATATCATCTACAAATCTAGTTGATAGGACATGCTTAAGATCTTTTAAATCCTTGATTACAACTTGATGAGGTGAAAACTACACAATTTTACCTTCACCTGATTACACTGATAGAAGGTTGCATAAAAGACTTGGAACACATAATACATCATTGAAATGACCATTATCTACCTGAACTTTTCCAAACCCTACAACAATAAGATATCTATCATCACCAACAAATATATTTTTTTTTTGTTACATCCATTTATAATAGAAAAAATGGCCTTATCCTTAGCCATATGATAAGATGCTCCAGAATCAGTAAGCTAATCATCAAAAGAAGATGTAGATGTTGCGTTGAATGAGAAACCATAAGCAGAAAGTGCATATCCATGAGAAGAAGAGGTAGAAGAAGAAGAATCAAGATTGATGTTGTGCTTCGTCATTGTTGCTTCCAGGGCTTCCATTTTTTAAAAACATTTAGACTCTAGATGACCAACTTGCTCACAAAATTTGCAATGTATATTGATATTCTTACTTTTAGATTTTTCTCTTTTGTCACCATTCGAAGCAGAAGCTGGGTAAGAGGGTTTGGGACCCTTGTTTTGCTTATTGTTGTGAGGATGTTGCTTTTTGGAATGCTTGGATTTATCTTTCTACTGGGCCACTGGGGATTTATTAGATGTACTTGTAGTATTGATCACTCCGAGTTGCAAAAGTTTATCTTGTCCTCTAATAAGATAACCAAAAAAAGACTCAAGAATGGGAGCTTTGTAAGCACTCCCTAGAGCTTCTTTGGTGGTGTAAAAGGTAGATACAAAGGCAAAATATGCACTACCAATCTTAACAAGAATATCATATATGCATCGATCATCCTTCATATATATTGTATAGTCTTTAATTATAAGTCTATGTGTTTTGAACTTGGATAAATAATCTTCAATGCAAGGAAAATCATTGGGACTTAAAGTCATTAGCAATTTTTTTATCTGGTCGGCTTGAATCACGTTGTGTTTGCCAAACACAACTTCAAGCTTAGTCTAAGCTTCATTTGGGTCATCAATTCCTTGAAGGTGAAACCATAAATCAAGAGAGATGGACATTTCGATTAGTCCACATGCTTCATCATTCTTATTATCCCATTTGGATTTATTTTTGGCATAAATGGGGGCTTGTTTTGTTCCCAAGGTAATCCAGTACAATCCTTTACTTCTTGGTACGTCCTCCATATGGGATTTTCATGAGAGGTAGTTGGTATTGGTAAGCAAAAGACCACTTGGAGAAACCATATTAAAATATGTAGATAATATGTACTCAAAATTTGAAACTGATGGTGTGGATAGAAAGCTCTCAAAAAAATAGTTTGATTAAAAAAACCGACACTGAAAACAGACTTCAGATGTGAAAATTATGTCCTTTTTAAAGATGGAGAAATGATAACCAAAGCACCACATGGTAGGTAGATGTTGGCCCACATGGTGATGGATGCATAATGAGGTGGTTGGGTAAAAAAAATTCTCCTCCTTCTAACTTTGAATATAAGCTCACTTTTACAAATAAGTTACTTACAAAGTGACCCACTTTTATAGAATAAGTGAGAATCACTTTTACAATGAAGTTAATTTATAAATTGAAGTTGCATGCAAAAAACAACTTAAAAAATAATATTAAAGTTATTTTATTGTGATTCACTTTTATAATTTTAGCGAAATGTACTTGACAATAAAATTATGAGATAATTCAAGTCTACATGAACTTTTTCAAAAAGTAACTTAAGAAAAAGACTTGACCTCTTATTAAATAAAACACCTTTCAACCAAGTGAGCTAGTGCAAAACACATAACAATTTTAATGAAGGAGCTTAAGATTGTTGTTGTTGTTGCCCCAAAAAACCCTCGTGAGCTAGTGTTCTCACACAAAAACAACTTAAAATTCGGAAAATGATTTTGTTGTTGTTGTTATGCGTGCTTACCCCAAAAAACCTTTTTTTCACGTGCTCACATAAAAACAAACGAAATTTTAATTTTTTTTTTTTTAATCTCAACAACAATGGGGTTAGTTCTCGGCCAACTTACACAGAAAATGCAAGTTCTCTCTCTGTTTTTTATTTTATAGGCTCACATACAATGCAAAGTAAAGAGCATACGCATAAAAGAAAACACATTCCATTATGTTCTTGATTTGTCGAGATCACATAAAGCACACTACAAAGACAATACACAAGCCAGAAAGAGTAGAAACCCAAAAATAAAAATAGAAAACCAAAATATTAACTACATGATTTTTTTAAAGGAAATATTTAGACTTTATACCTCTAGATTTAACTAAAATGGTCATATCTTGGGAAAACATAAGTCTTTTTTAGTGAAATGAAAATATTTATTAACTGAAAGAAGTGCTCTAGACGCAATGGAATATCCCTCTCATCCCATAAATGCATGGAAATAGCAGGACCCAAAAATACGACAACAAAGCTTCAAGATCTTGATCAACAACGAGAGCGGGTATTCAAATGGGCCCTGATACCATGTTTGATAAAACATGGTATTCTCACATAGGATGAACGCCTTTAGTAACCACTCACACAATCAAATCAAATATCAATACACCAATGTTTTTATGTGGTTAAAACCATGAGAGAGGGAAATAGTCCACAACCCAGCCAACATGGTCACTTGATGCAATATATTAATGCAAAAGTAAAATAATTTACAATAAAAGATTGTTAGAATCAATCATCAGCAAATGACCCTCCATTCTCTTTAATTAGAGATCATAGACCAACCAAGTGTTAAGCCACAGATCAATGTAGTTGTTAATATCAAGGAGAATTTAAGTCGTCAAACCACTCTATGTCTAGAACATAGCATGATCGTCAGATTACATAACTACGAATGCATACTAAAGAAACACACTA
>JASDQU010688896.1:50242-61558 GCA_032191745.1 Picea mariana
AGTAATATTGAATTTGAATAAGGGCTTGAATGGCGGAAAGATTATGATCCAACCCTCTTTCAATTCCAAGTATTGATCAAGTGAAAACTCATGTAATAAAGCATAATTGTGGATGTCATAATCTGCTAGTTGCACTTACTCCACGTAGCCCTTTAGATGTTTGTCTTTGCTCACATGCACTCACAAGTCAAGTCTCTCATTCTGGAAAACTAGGTTTTGCACCTCCATGATTGGGGCCTTTTCCCCTCTTGGCTTGTTCTTTTTGGTCCCATAGCTTGTCTTACTGCTAGCTACAACTTTGTACTATGCATGTCAACATTCCCTGTATGCTCCAATACTAATTGATACCAGAAGCTACTTCAAGTACTCATGCCTCTCACGGGAAAAAAATTGTTCCACCACTGAGGAAAACTATAATGTCTTAATCCTTTCCAACCTATTGGTCCTGAATTTGGATTATGCTAAAAATTTTGTCCTCAATCTTTGCAACTCTAATAGATACAAACTTGGATCTGAAACTCCTATAGCTCTCTAATCTTATGATTTCAAATGTTCTACCTTCTTTCCAAAACTCAACTCTAAAAAATGTGCTTTAATTTCTTTCATCGGGATTGACACTGTGAAAAACATGCACCATCCTTACTAGTGATCTTATATCTGATCTTGTCTATCTGATCTAAATCCTTGATAAATCTTATCTAGATCCATTCATTGATGCAGAGTAAGACATTTCTCTTGTAGTGGATTTCTAGACCATAAATGTCACATAATTGGCTCAAGTGCGACCTATACAACATTAAAAGCATTAAAATTTATTTATAGCACCATCTACCTATAGTTGCATCAATGGTGACAATACTTGACTATCCTATCAACCGAAATCCCTCTAATTATAACTTTCTGATGTAGAGACTTTCCTCTCACAAAGAACTGTCCCTACATAACCACACACCTTGCTCTATGGTCCATTAGCTAAATAATTCCGCTGGTTCCCATGACACCCATCCCATCTTATCTGCAAATCCCAAGTTCCCACCGACAAATCAACTACAGATCTTTGCTTTGGAACAATGCTTTGAAGCTCGCATAACTATGGATCTGTAATGTTATTTATTTCTAGACCTACCAAACAAGAAACAATAAAACTTAAATGTGACCTAAAATAGTTAAATATTAATATGTGGGAATTGTCTTGGAAAAATGGAATGCTTCAAAATAAATGTTAGAATTGAGTTATACTTGTTACCCTCTCTCACCTAGCGGTAACTAGAGGAGATCATGTCTCATGGTCGGTAATGAAGACAATGATCCCGATGATAACGATGATCAATATTCTCCACAGAAAACAACCCATCAAATGCCTACCCCCTCATCCAACTCAGTTCATCGCACTTGATCGATACGATTCATCCGATGGTGGTGGTCCAACACACATAAGGTACACTAGTCATTGTTTCATATAAAGTGTCACATTTAATGCATTAGGAATTTAGGTGAGGATCACGGGTTGAAGTCAAATAATGGATCACGAGCTTGGAAGTTATGCTTTTTTCCTTGTTTCACCTTGGTGGCCATAATTTGTGTCCTAGTCCAGTGTTGTCACTCCTGAGGAACATGGGCACTACTAGGAAGCCTTGATAGGGGCAGCGTACTACTCCCTCTCATACTTAACAATTTTCATCCCGGGGCCTTCTGCAATGTACTATATTTTGGAAATGGTTATTACATGTATACCAAATAGGCACGTGGTTCATTCTCCTATGAGAAGAAGAGATAGAATGTAGTGTTGGAACATGCATTTTCTTTGTAACCTCACCTTGTCGGATGAATAGGTCAACCGACCAACTAAAGCATTGGTTGATCATGTCCACCCAAGGATCCACGATACACGTTTTATGGATAGGTGCAACCACCTTAACCTGAGTTTGTTGGTTTTGGTCCATGACCGAAACCCATTTGTAGACGATCCTTGTGATCGGTTTATCATCATCTCAGATCATCTCAAGAGATCTGCTCTCGCTCTCAGTGAGTGACTTGTGCTTCAGTTCTACGGTGTCTTTCGACACCACCACTTCTCTCGAATCCGTTATTCTTTGTGGTTTAATCTCTATTCCAACATGGTATCAGATCCGTTGGTTTCTTGATCTTGGGATCGCATAAAAAGTCTCAGATGAAAGCGAGCCAATGTTGAAGCCATTTTATCTCAGAATCTGTTCTTTTTGAACGAAGAACTGCCAATGGCTCGATATGGGTTATCAAGTGTTTACTAAGGGTTTCTCCAATTAATGTCGATGGGTTCTGCTCATATTCTTGCTGTGTTTTCTTTGATGGAGTTGGTTAAATTCGGCTAGGGTTCCTCGAGTTTGTGTGCTCATTTTCCGTGGTTGGAGGATCTCATCATTTTTTTGGGGCATATTATTCTTTTTTTTGTGAGTTGCAACATGACCAAACTTGGCCGCACGTGAACTTATGTTCACATCTTTTATCCATTGGAGTTTCCTTTCGGACGTTGTCCCCTGTCGATCCATGGAATACAACTCTTATTTATCTTTCCCATTCGACTTGTGTGTTGGCGATTTGGTCTACTTGACTCACGCTTGACCAGACTTGATTGGAGGTCTATAGAACCAGCTTGTGCAGGATTCTTTTTTCCCACGACTTGAACTATGAGTTCACTCGACTCGACTGGTGAGAATTTTATTTGCTCGACCGACTTGAACTTGGCGTGGATGACTCGAAAAACCCTCACAAACTCAAGCCTTTTCGTGTTCTCGACTTGTTTGCCTACTCGATCCTTCATTGATAGAAGAGATTTGACGTTAAATATCCATCAGTGGCTCGAATTGACGCGTAGACACCCTGCTCTACCTAGGTATCTACTCGATTTAGATTTTACATGCTCAAAACCCTCGCCTGGAGTCCATCCGACTCGACGAACAGTAGTAGAAGGTATTCTTGGAACTTATTGTCGGTTTCAAATCCGACCGACTTGCATGCACTGGAGCATTTGACTCGCCTTCTTTCGATTGGTGCGCATGTTGACCATTTGACTCGCCTCTATTTGCCAACGAGTTCGACTTGTGCAACTAGCGAAGGGGAAGGTAGATGTTTTCTGTGCTTATTGTGAGAAGTACTAGATGCTCCACCTCGTGAAATATTATGTGCACGATGTTTGACTAGTTTGGTATTTAATCAATCGATAGTTTATACAAATGCATGATGTGGATTGGTGACTCCCTTACCTCGACGACCAACCATAGAACTAACTTGGTGTAAGTCGTTAGAATTCTTGTCGACTTCCCATCCATTTTCCTCTGTTGCAGACTTATTGCCTTGGATTTTTCCCTCCATTGATGATGGGCATATTGGACAAAGATGTAGCTCTAATGCTTCAAAAACTATAGGAGATTCGTGAGAAGAAGGCCATCGCCTTGGAAGAATCTCACAGTCGAATTCATGCAGAAGTCACTTCGTTGCAAAATGTCGTTGCACAGTCGCAGATTGAGAATCAACACCTAAGAAATGACCTGGAGACAACCCACACCTAGTTGGAAGATGAAGCTTCCCTCTTTCAAACCAACCTTCTTTAGCGATTTGATGAGAAGTATGAAAAAATGTTCACCTAGAATAGACAATGGAGACCATTTTCCAAGATCTGGTGGATGAATTTAACGATAAAACCGATCTTGTTGATGATCTCGTGGAGGAGGTGAAAACACTTTCTCTTGAAAATATTGCCTTGAGGACAGATAATGCAGGACTGAAAACTTAGTTGAAGTATGTAGAAGACGTGTTCCATACCGTTGTGACTAAGTACTCCAGAAGAGTTGTTGCCATGGGGGACATTGTTGCTTGATTTTTTCAGACTCTTGTAGACGAATTTGAGGAGAAGTCTAACCTTATTGAAGAATTGGAAGAAGACATGAAAGTTCTTCCTCGTACAACAATTAGTACAGATGCCATCCATTTGATGGAAACCAATACCCAGCTGACTCGTGAGGTTACCCACTTGTAGGCCTCCATTGATGAGCTTCGTGAAGAAGTTGCTCCTCTTCAAGAAGATAACAATCCATTGTTTGATGAATATCAGGCATTGAAGGAAGATTACAATGCCATATTGTTGCAAATCACTGAGAAGGATGAGACTCTTTAAAGCTTGCAGACTGTTGAAAAAAATGTTGAGACGACTGTTGAGAGGAAGATTGGTGTTATTGAGTTGTCAGACTCACCTGTTTCTTCTTCCACCATTGCTGCTAGTCCAGTTGTTTGTGAGATGAATGTTGATGAGCTGCCAAGCTCACCCATTTCTTCTCCACCCACTGCTTATGTTTGTAATAAAGGTGTTGTCAATTTATGCTTTGAAAATGATAACTGTGTTGTTTCTCCTAAATTTGAAAAACACACTACATGTATAGAATCTCGTCTTCTCAGCAAGATGGGATATACCAAAAGAGGATTTGGGAGGAAAGGACAAGGTATTGTTTCCGCTATCGTGTCTGCGATGTTGACACCAAGAACATGTCTTGGATATGATGTTGTTGTTACCTCCTTGCCTACACCTACCCTTGTTGTAAACAAGGAAGTTTTGTTCGTTGCTGGTGGATTTCAGACTGATTTGCTAGCAGAGCAATCCCCTGAACCAATTGATGAAATGGTTGTTCCTAACATGCCATATTCTAAGAACATTGCTTCCAATGACGTTGTTGTTGATATATCGGGTTGTTCTACTCCTGAGAATACACTAGACCCTGAGATTATATCTCTTGATCAACCAACACATATCTCTATGCCTTATCATCATCCTCTCCATCGCAGACATGGAAATCATGCTTTCAAATATTTATAAAAGAGATGTGAAAGATAAAATCGTGGACTCTTTCTGACTACTAGGATATACTATGGTTGGATTGATGAGTGGTCATGGGCACATTTGACCAGATGTTTGAGGAGTTCATACCATTGTGTTTCATCAGTTGTATGGACGTACAACACTCCTCTTCATTACTGATTGATTTGTAGTGGTCGACCACAAGATCGACCCGACTTGAAGGTCGACTGGCACTCAACTAAGATATCGATCAACGAAGACTCGACCCAACTTTGCAGTCGACTGGATTTTTTCGACTGCATATCTGTCGATTGTGCTTCGAATTGCTATTGTTTGTCGACTGATGTTTCGATGAAGATTTATTGCTAATACTTTGATCCCTCAGTTGTGTTTAAGGGGGGAGTACTTTAAAGTTGTTGATGTGTAAACCCAACTGATGTGCTTGGATTTGCTGAGATCGACCGAACCATGTTCGACTGAGTTGTTGGGAGATGTAATTTTGTACCCGATGCATAGATTGTTTGGATACATAGATTGTCTAGATTTCTAGAGATTGTTGGATTGACTGTGACTAACTATATTGGTATGTTCTTGTCTAGTCCATTGTTCGATTGGCTAGTGATGTTTTGTTGTCTAGTTGACTAACCGACCGGCACTGTGTTTGGACAGTGGATTTTGCAACTAGTTTTGCAATAGATGACTGATATTAGGCCTTGATCCGAGTTGATGGTGATCAGGCTTCCTCATGAGTGTTTTTGTACCATCTTGTGATCAACTTTTGCAATTTGCACAAATTCAACAGGGAATGCTGCGGAATTTGTTTTCCTCCAAACCGAGTTTACGTGAGGGTGTTGGAACATGCATTTCCATTGTAACCTCACCTTTTCAGATGACTGGGTCGACCGACCGACTAAATTGTTGGTTGAACATGTCCACTTGAGGATCCTCGATCCACGTTTTATGGATAGGTGCAACCACCTTCACCTGATTTTGTTGGTTTTGGTGCATGACCGAAACCCATTTATAAATGATCCTTTTGATCAGTCTATCATCATCTCATATCATCAGATCATCTCGAGAGATCTTCTCTCACTCTTAGTGAGGGACTTGTGCTTCTTTGCTACAATGTGTTTCGACACCACCGCTTCTCTCAGATCCGTTCTTCTTTGTGGTTTAATCCCTGTTCCAACAGAGGTTAATGCAACTGCTAGAAAAATCAATGAAAAAGAAGGCATGATATGAAAGAAAGAAGAAACATGGGATAATAAATTACCAAGTCAAAATCCAAAGGTCAACTTGATCTCTACCCCCTCGTTATGAGGCAATTGCCCCTAGTCCTAWTGCAYTGAATGCATATCAAATAAAAGGACTTAATCCCAGTAAGAAAAATAATGAATGTTGAAACCTAGAAAGGGAACTTGCAAAAGCAATAAAAGAATATCAAAAGGCAAGAAAAGGGTTTGTAATACACACACTGCCAAGGAAAGGGTATCTCAAGCAACAAACACTCCCTCTACAAAGTCACTCATGGAAATGGATGGAGCATAGTAACCTTGCATGTCAATGACTCCATCACCATTAAGTAAACCACATGCCACTTCATTCACTATACTTACACTTTGATGGGTTTCTCTAAGAAACTTCCCTCTACCTAGGTATTGGCACAACTAATATGGTCTTTTAATGGTCCTCCCATACCTAAACTTGTAAGATTGCATAAATTCTTGAGCTAATGTGAAGTTTGGAGAAGATACCTAATGTGAATTGCTTACGTGGATTTTGTATGAAGTGGTGGCTTACTTTATACAACCCTAATGACTTTTGTATCTTGTAGTTGTTGTTCTTACTTGATTTTTTGGGCCTTGTTTGGTCATGATGCACCTTGACGTGGTCCTTTGGAGAAACTTTTCATGATGACACCCAGGATGTTGTGCACTATATAGAGGATGTTGCACATTTGATGCAAAGCATTGGGATATAGGATGATTGGACATGCCTCGGGGCACCTCCCCACATCTCCTGGACCTTGGACGTTGGACGAAGGAGCTTGGAAGTTGCACATATATCATGATGTACCATCGAGAGGGAAGAAAGCCCCACGGGATAGACAATGCACCCCTAAGCATTTTAGGATTTCATTGGATGATGTTGCACTTAGAGATGATGGTACACCTCTTGAAGAGGTTATGGATCCCTCTTCACCTATGGCATCATGGTTTGATTCTTGACCTATCATGTGGACATCTACTTTGATGATGAGTTGACACTTGATGGTGATGAGACATGACCCTTGGGGTGAGGGATGTGACCCTTGACGATGTTTGCACCCTTTAATGGAGAGACGTAGCCTTTGGAGGCACCTTTTCCCTTCTAGATTTAAAGTCCACTAGGCTATTTTTAATATTTTTATTGTGGATTCAAGTATGATGTTTTTACTTTGGATTTTATTTGGAATTTTATCCCTCTTTCTTTAAAATTTAGAGAGTAATTTCACCAACTTTAGAAAGTAATTTTTGGTGAAAGTAATTTAATTGCTAAATTGTCAAATGGGTCCAGCCTAGGTGTTTAAGAGTAGTAGTGTTATCATCAACACCCAAGGTTAATTCCCACAAGTGACATATCGGCCTTGAACCCTATAACCCCCTCTCACCTAGGGTAACTAGAGGAGATGATTCTTCATGATCCACACTATGTACAATGGTCCTAGAGATGATGACCAACATTCTCCATAGACAACAACCCCTCATATGCCTCTTACTCATCATTGCTCATCTCATTCACTTGATCAACGTATTCATCTAGTGATGGTGGTCCAACTCGCATGAGGTATATTAGCCATTGTTTCATATCAAGTGTTTACATTTAATTCACTGTGCATTTAGGTAAGGATCATGGGTTGAAGTCAACTAATGAATCATGAAGCTTGGAAGTTATACTTTTTGCCTTGTTTCACCTTGGTGGCCAACATATGTATTCTTGTCAAGTGTTGTCACTCTTGGAGAAAAGGGGTACTATTGGGAGGCCTTGATAGGGGTAACATACTCGTACCCTTCCATACTTGACACTTTCCATCTATTTTCCTTTTGTTGTCCTATATTTTGGGATTGGATGTTACATGTATCCCAAAAATCTTCGTACTTCATTCTCCTGTGAGAAGAAGGGTCTTCAATGCCCGAGGTTGATGCAACTATAAAAAAATATAAGTAGCATGTTATGAATTCAAAACACAAAAGAAAAATAAAAGGGATATGAATGATAATTCAAAAGCCAAGTAATCTTGAGCTCTACCCCCTCGCTATGAGTCCATCACCCCAAGTCCTAATGCAATGAATGCATATCCAAATAAATGACTTAATAGAATTATCCCAACCCTTGATGCAATAACATGCATAAACCTAAAGAAGGGGCTTGCAAAGCAAATAAATGAATATCAAAAGGCAAGATAAGGGGTGAAAAGAAATAGTGTTGAGGAATGGGTAACTCAATGCATGAAGCATTCCCTATACAAAGGTGCTCATGGAGATGAACATCACATGTGGCATTTCATGTCAATGACACCATGACCATAAAGTAAACTAGAGATCATACCATTCACTTGCACTTACACTTTGATGGGTTTCTTGGGAAACACTCCTCTACTTGGGTACTGGCACACCTAATAGGGTTCTATGATGGTCCTCCCATACCTAAACTAGCAAAGTGCATAAAGTCATAATATAGTGTGAAGTTTGAAGAAGATACCCAATGTGATCTACTTATGTAGATTTTACATTAAAATGTGACTCACTTTTTATGTTATGATTACTCTTGTGTCCATGATGGTTGGTTTTACTTGATTCTCTGAGCCCATGCTTGATGATGATGCATACTTAGACATGGTCCTTTGGAGGATGCTGAGGATACTTCTCTCACACTTAATAGAGGACATTACACACCATTTGGAGGACGTTGGAGCCTTGATGATGAGCATTGGACCATATGATGACTTCACTCATCTCTTGACACCCTCCATCACACTTTGGACCATGGATGTTGCACCTTGGAGCTAGGACGTTGCATGTATGAGCTTGACGTGTCACTTGGCGATATCATGGATCCTCTTGATGATGTTCCACCCCTTGAGAACGTTGAGGCTTAGCTTTATGACATGACACTTGATCATGATACTACACCCCTTTGGAGAGGTCATGGAGCCCTTTCCCTTGATGATGTCATGACATAGATTGAGGATGTTGCACATGTGATGGGACATTGCACTTGAGGATGATGTGACACTTGCTTGAGCTGACCTAGCACTTTTGATGGTGAGTTGGCACCTTCTTGATGAGGAGACATGACTTTTGATGATACATTTCACCTTTTGGGGAGATACATGACCTTTGGAGAATTTACACCCCATTTTGGAGATGATGTCACCCTTCATCAACCCTCTACACTTACACATGTGGCATTCATGGAGGACATTTCCATGTTTTAGCATTGTATCTTTGTCTTAGGGGCATTTTTGGGGGTCGACATTAGACCTATCCACCTTGTATCATGGATTTATTATGTTTTAGGGGCTTTAGGAGGATATTAGTTCATTGAGGGTAAAGCACTTGGTTTCCTCATATAAATAGAGGAAGTACTCCCTCATTTTAACGCATTGCTACTTGTGGAGGATTACAACTACTTGTTTATTTCTATCTTTTCTCTTTTGCTATGGATGAATGACTTATGTGCCTTCTTGGAGAGATGATGTATGGATGCTTTCTCAAGTTAGATTGATGATTCATGGTTAGGGTTTCATGGATAAGCATTGATTTACCTAGTAAGTGTTCTTTATAAGTCTTTTTGGATTTATTTATTGAATGCATGAAATGTGGATGTGCTTATCAAAGTGGTGAAAGTGCATTTTTCTTTGTATTTTTCTTAAATAGATCCTAGCTTACAAACCCTATGAAGGTTTCTAGTAGAGAACCTTCCCTTGATATTATCTTTAAGAGCTTGGTAAAGGACATAGGACAATTTTCTGGTTGTAAAACCCTAGTTTAACTTGTGTTGTTATCCCTAGTCTTATTGATCTTTAACTTGTTTAAAGGGATGATTTATTGTGGTTGTTTTAGCTTGATATATTTCTCAAGATCGTCATCTTTTACACAAGGTTTGCAACAACCATAGCTTTTTCTTTTATTTGTAGTGTTTGGGGTACCTTCTTGACCTATTTTGACTTGCTAGATATCACCAATTGTCTTGGATACTTCACATTGTATGAAATTTGGCTGTCATTGATCTCAACCTTGATAAATAGGTGAAGTATCATTGATTGATTGGTTTGAGAAGCATTGTCAATATTGGACATATTGTTATGAAGGTGACTTGAATGTCAAGCATTGTCAATATTGGACATAATGTTATGAAGATGAATTGAATGTCAAGCATTGTCAATATTGAACATAATGTTATGAATGTGACTTGAATGTCAAGCATTGTCAATATTGGACATAATGTTATGACACTGACTTGGTGGATATATATATATATATATATATATATATATATATATATATATATATATATATATCTTGTCACGAGGATTAGATTCCTCACATCTCAGTTGGATATGATATCAACAAGTCGGGTCTTGTTATGAGGGTTGGATTCCTCATTTCTCAGTTGGATCTGAGAAGTACAAGTTGGGTCTTGTATCAGAGAGTTGGATCTCTCATATTCAGTTAAAGTTGAAGATATTATAGGATTGATTTTATATGTATTCATTCAAGTTAAATAAATAAAAGAATGATATTTTATCTACTTCATACAGTTTGTGTTATACATGTTTATGAATAATTAATTGAACTACATATATATTATTCAGTTAATTTAGTTAATCTACGAAAGTGTGAAAAGTAGCCAAAAGTTCCAGACACTAATTCACCCCCCTTCTCAGTGTCAGTGTGTGTTTTAACACACACTTACAAATATGAAAACTTCTTCATTGAACCACCTTATGCTTACCTTGAAAACCTTGATCTAGAGGTGGTTTGTTTGAGTTACTAATGCAAGAGGCCTTAGACTTGATCTCATCATGCTATAGGATTCCTTGAGGTTACTAGGGAAGCCTCCCTTGTGTTGTATTTCATCCTTCACTAAAACAAGGGAAGTGATTGCTAAGGTGATAGTGGTAACACTTCCATGTTACACTTGCCTTAGCCCTCATGAAAGGCTTTGCAAAAAGGTGTTGGATCTTGTGATAACAAGCACTGAAGGATCTGATTTACCTTGGGTACCATCCTTGGAATGAGGAGAAGTGCTCGATGGGTTTCCTAGGATATATATTTCATGAAAAAATTGCTAAACAAATTGGAGTTCCAATTTTGATATAAGTAGACGATAAAAGTATAATCAATGGTGATTTCACAAAGATGCTTAATGAGTATATTTGTACTTTATTAGTCATCACCAAATTTCAATAAATCCAAAAGGTCAATATAATACCAAAATCATTT
>JASDQU010688897.1:16229-30935 GCA_032191745.1 Picea mariana
TCATCTTAGTTAGTATCCAATCCATTGAAATATGAAATCTAATTGGAACTACATATCAACAAATCAAGACACATGAGCGAAGGAGATGGATTAGGTATCTCCCTACAGCTAAGGCCCCCCTTATAATTCGCAATACCACGCAGACAGAAAAGGGCGGCGGGGAAGAGATCACTTGGGTGGATAAACTTCGACAGTTG
This sequence comes from Picea mariana, assembly GCA_032191745.1. NCBI lineage: Eukaryota > Viridiplantae > Streptophyta > Pinopsida > Pinales > Pinaceae > Picea > Picea mariana. Next base: position 16,427 of record JASDQU010688897.1, read on the forward strand.
TTGGGCTGGTTTCCGTAGGCCCAGGTGACAGGTTGGTGTAGTCCCCTGTTTGTTAGTTGGCAGAGTAGGCCCTGGAGTTGTACTGGTGGTCCTGGTGTGACTGAACCAATTGAATAGGTGGTACTATACTGATTGGCTTGGAGCCAGATTAATATAGGAAAATTTGCCGAACAGGGAGTCGGGCGCACCTACTTGGGTAGCAACACGACATTTCCCTCATATCTCATATTCGTATAGTACCGGGCATATTACATTTCAATATTTGGGGCATATTCACTGGATTTTCTTGTTAGGGAAACCCACCATGCTCTCTTTTTGGTCGAGCAAGCGGTTCGTCCCGTAGCTCCTAAGTGCTGATCGGGTGGGGGGGGGTTGTGTTCAGAGGGAGCGACCAAGGGAGGATTAGGAGCTGTAATAAAGAGATCAGGTGCTGCTGGTGGATATGCTAATTATGTTGCTGGTCATGGGTCTACTATTGGGCCTTTTCCCTGAAGGTCTGCAAAGGTATAACAAGCTTTGTGGTGGCATCATCCCTAGTCCTGGTTTCCCGCCCGCTGGTAACATCCTTCTAGGGCGGTAAGTGTGTGAATGAAATTATAAAGGCATCCTTGTAAGTTGGATAGCTATAACCAGTGAGGAACCTTACATTTTATTTTTATATATAAATATATTTACATTGGTGCTTACAAATTATAAATTGAAATTTCTGTATTTAAATAGATTAAAAAGGTAAATATTGTCATTTAAATATTTAAAAAAATTATTAAAATTAAGTTACTTATTTGTGATAAAATTAATTTTTTAATTCAATTATTTTCAATAAAAATTAAAAAAATATAATTAATAATAATAATAACAATATAATATAAATCATAAAAACATTTATTTAGAATTCTCTTCCTACATTTATTTTGCAACCTTTTATCTTTTTTAGTGTATTTAGTTACTGCTTTAATATGGAAAATAAGTACATTTTCTAATCACATTTATTTGGTAGCCCCTTACCTCCTTGACTGTATTTAGTTTTCACTTTAATACAAGGGATAGGTAGATTTTCTAAGTCTACCTTATCCACATTTTTTAAGACTACCTTATCTTAATCATATATTTTAATGGGTTTTGAATTATTTATGTTTATTAAATTTAATAAGTTTTAAATAAAATATGATTGGGTTTTGGTTCAGGTATATGTATGGGTATAGTKTRAGTGGACTTAATRCTTAAGAATATTTATTTCTTTTTAGGAAATCATAAATTCAGTATGTACACCTTTATTTACTTTAGTAGTCAAATCCCTAAATACATACTTACACACTGTACACGATTCAACAACCATCTTAAACTAGGTTATTTAGTAAATATCTTAAAATACTAAATAACTTATAATTTTTAGTCGGCCATAAAGACAACATAAGGTTGGGTGTAACAACTTTTATTTCTCTAATTATCTATTTATTAGATCATCATTTTGCCCCCCCCAAAAAATAAAAATTATTCCATGCAGTAAGAGTTCCACAACTTCTGAGGCGGGACTTTGAATTCACAAAGACGGACCAACATCTTATTTCTACTTGAAAAATCAGAAACACATCAAAGGAAAGTTGTGACATGGCACTGTCCTCGGAGTCCCCCAAAATAAAGGGCATCCGGAAGGAATTTCCTCCGAGAGACAACAATAAAGTTGGTAAATTAGGAAAGGAAAATCATCATCGGAGGACTCATAGTTGTATTGAGAAACTCGGTGGTGGTGGTGGTGGTGGACTGGTTCGACCATTGGCCGAGAGGCAGCCCAACAGTTCGTCATCGACAGATCGAAATTTTCTTTACGTCGACCAACGCTACAAGGTGGTCAAATGCGAGGATGGTGCTTCACCAGATCATCTCAGTGACACTAACATCATTCGCTCCGCAGCGCCCAGTGATGGCAGGTCAGAGAATCTTGGGTTCTGGTTTATGCAATTCTGAAAGCATTTTTAGTTTTCAATGTCTGGGGTAGTGTTTTGGGGTTTGTCTGGTTTTGAAAGAACTAAGATTTGCATTGTTCATGACGCAAAATAATGAGATATTTTGTATAAGATCTGTAAAGTTCAAAAAAATTCTGAAGTCTTCGTCAATCTTCTCAAAGAAAACCTTCTTCATTCAGATTTTTACTCTTGGATTCTTGGAGAATACAAGAAGATCCTATTTTTGGCTTGTGGAATTACATTTTTTCAGTCAGACGAAAATGTTTATATTACCAAAATATCACCATAGTTGAAGCATTAGATTCATCGGATGCAGTTAAAAATTTTCTTTCCTACTGGATGATTCAAGCCAGACTTATAAAATTAGAGCTATACTTTCAATACATAATTGGTACAGGGTGTCGAAGTTTTCCTTGTTGAAACATTTCAAACTACTTCTATACATACTAGACCTACCTGACAGTACAAACCATTGGGGAATTACTGGTAAAGGATTCTTCTGAGCATTTTCTAGGCGGCTGACATGGGATTATTGTTAACTTATTCGAAATCGGATCCAAAAGCCTGATAGGGCTTGAAAAATGCTCAAAAATGAATGTGCTCGGAATGCGACGAAACCTATGCCATTGCGTCCGTCTCGTCTTCCTGATTCCGGTGGTATATTTCAAAAAATTTAATCTGAGGGCTCTCCTCTCTCCGGGGTTGAGGTTTTCAGGACAATTCCCTTGATATAGAAGATAATATAAATCCTCGTACCAAGAGTCTCGTCTTAGGGAAATGTATGCTACTTCACCACACCATAGTGCTATTTCATTTTCCCACCCAGAATCTTCATTTACTTGATCTTGGGATTCGTCTGCCAGCGTGAAAAAACATTGACCTTTTACTATCTTGGCAGGTTTTATATCTAGATCAAATTCCTGGACTACTTCCATCCAATTTCCTCTTCTTTCTTCCATTTCTTGTTGGGTAAACAAGGATCGGACTGCAGGATGTGGCATAATCACCTTAGTGTGATTCTTGAGAATGTAAGACTTGAAATGCTTTACTACCTTATAGACCGTGTAGGCCTGCTTGTCTATGGCAGGATAATTGAGCTCTGCTCCTTGAAGATTGGTACTCATAAACGGCACTAGGGCTTCATTGTTGTCATCATCCTTCTAAGTCAAAACTGCAACTAGTGATTGGTCAGAGGAGAAAGTATAAAGGTTAAAGCCTCTATCAAAATCGAAACTTCGCAAAACCGGGGCCCGAGATATGGAAGCTTTGATATTGTTGAAAGTGTATTTTCATTCATCATCCCACTTAAATTTGACATCCTTGTGAATCATATTTTGTAAGGGTTTGATGATTTTAGTGAAGTCGGGAGTGAGTTTCCTCACAAAATTGATTTGCCCAAAAAAGGATTGCATAGCCTTCTTGTTATGGGGTAGCAGAATTTGAGTTATGGCTTTAATCCTTTCGGGGTCTATGCGAATCCCTTCTTGAGATATAATGTGACCTAACAAATTACCTTCCTTGACACCAAAGATAGTTTTCTTGGGGTTCAGATATATACCGTACTTCCAACACCTTTCGAAAATCTGAGTTAAGTGATGGATGTGGTATTCTCTATTCTGTGAATGCACTGTTATGTCATCTAAATATACTACCACAAACTTATTGATAAGTCCTCGAAAGTCCATGTCCATGGCCCTTTAGAAGGTTGCTCCTGCGTTTATTAGCCCAAAAGGCACGTGCTTGTAAGTGAAGGTTCCCCATTTGGTCCGAAAAGTGGTTTTCAAACAGTATTGCTCTAAAACCAAAACTTGATTGTAGCCTGAGAAACCGTCTAGTAGAGAGAATATCTTCGAGCCCGACACGGTTTTCAAGAGTTGCTCCATCGGTGGGACTAGATAATTGTCCTTTTTTGAATCTTTGTTGAGGTTTCGAAAATCTATGCCTAGTCGGATTTCTCCTAATTTTTTCCTTACCAGAACAAGATTTTCCACCTAGGCGGAATGCCTAACCTGGAAAATTATCTTCGCATCTAGAAGCTTCCTTAATTCTTGATACATGAGAGGTTCTAGGGACGGTGATACTTTCAGATCTTTTGTTGAAAAGGTTTCACTTCGGGTTTCAATGGGATGGTGTGTTGGATAATGCAAGTATCATATGTTTTTAAATCCTTATAGGACTATGCAAAAACATCCTGGTATTGTCTGAATAATTTGAGGTAGGATTTCCTCTCTTCCTTAGATATGGTTTTGCCGATATTTAGATGCTTTGGGCTCTCTGAGGTCCCAATATTTATAGTTTCATGGAGGGGACAAGAGCTACCAGACTTTGTGTTTTTTGGACCTTTGAATCATTCCTTTAGATCAAACAAATTATGTAGATTAGCTATCCCTTTCAGGATTGTGTGAGCCTTTGATTTATCCATATGTTGTTCTGTCTGAGGGTCAGTTTCTGTTGGTTGCTCTTGGAATTATTCATCATCAATAGAGAGACCCCTGAAGTTGTCTTGGTTGGTTAAGAAGCTTAAGATCTGTTCATCTCCCTCAAAGAATTTCCAGTAAGAAATGTTATTAGGTACCGATGGCTTGTAGAGAAGATCTACAATGAATCGGGAGGCTTCATAATATTCTAAAGGTGACAGTCTAGAAGCAGTTGTGGCGAAGGAGTCAACAGGGATATTCTTTGGTCTGGAGATTGCAGTGATATTAAAAGCTTCAAAATGCTATATTAGCCTATACACCTCCTGCTGGTAGTTCTTAAGATGAGGGGAATTGTAGTGTATGGTATTTCTCACTTGTCTGATAATGATTTTAGAGTCTCCGAAAACTTTTAGTTCCTTGACATCTAGGTCTATGGATTTATTTAACCCCTGTACTAGAGCTTCATACTCGACAGTGTTATTGGTACACTCAAATTCTAGCCTACATGACAAGAAATGATGTTTACCCTTCGGATCGATGAGGATGCAACCTGATCCTGACCCTTCTTGTGATTTAGATCCATCAAAATATAGGGTCCAAATTTGCGAATGACAATCACTCCTTTCTCTCCCATCACCAAGTTTTTGTTCTCCGATCTTTTCTTTCACAAGTCCTAGTGCGGGGTTTTGAAAGAAGAGAGAATATTCTATCGACATCGGGGATTCCTCTTGAAAAATCATTTCAGAGTTTTGAGTAAGCGGAACATTGGACAGGAGAGGAGAAAAGTTCCCGAAGTGAGAATCACAGTAATAATTACCCAATATATGGAAATCCGTAGAGGCTGGTTCGTTTGGGGTTTCTATATCAGTGACTGTATGCTTAAGATATCTCTCCCTATAGATTTTGATCATGTTCTTGTATCCCTTCAGCGCTAGCCAAAGGTGTGCCCAGTCGATACTGAAATATCCATTTAGATTTTCAGACCAATCTTGGCTCAACAATAGCCCATATACCTCAGGTATATCCACCACAATGATGTCAATCACCTGCACGAAATTAGGATGTGTCGCTATCCTGATCATCACATATTTGAGTTCTCCCATGACCTTGAAGTGGGTTCTGTCCAGTTGTATGACATTCTTATCACTTTTGAGAGGGACAACACCCAATTTATTACAAATGGCCAAGGGCATCACATTAGAAGATGCTATAGAATCGACCAAACAATTGTGAAGATTCCTCTTGAAAACTTCAAACGTTAAAAGGAAAGGTGGTACAAAAGGCCTCTCCTTCCTACCTTCTGAGTAGATATTTATGGTCGGCTGTCTTGCCAAATCTGTTGAGGACAGATTCTTCTTCTGGCCATTGTTCATGGTTGGGTCTTCTATTGAGGTTATATCTTGCAACAAAAAATCTTTCTACTGAGGAATCCTACATATAGCCATAACTGATATATTAGCCTTTAGATTTTTCAAATCTTCGACTATGTTGTAATCCAGTTTGGGGAATTCCTTGGTATGGATACTTATAGGCTTCTTACAGTGAGAGAAAGGTATTTTCGGGTGATCGGGAGTTAAATTACTTTGCGAAGCCCAGGTGGCATCAATATCTTTCGAGTCAAGTTGACCTTTACTACGTGTTTGTATTATCGAAAATTCAGTGGGTTGTTCTCGAGACTCAAACAAATCATCTGAAGGCATGATCATGTCAATATCCCATATCAACATGGTTATGTCTTGTGGTGGGTCAACTTCTTCTTGATCGACAACATTTATGACTGAATTTGTTGACTTTTCGGTCAGGGAGACTTCATCTATATAACGATTAGCCATTAAATTCATGGCATGGACCCATTGAGGGCATTCTCTTTCATAGTGGTTCTCCTGGTGATAGGTTCAGAAATAATCATACGCAACATTCCCTAGGTCAATGTTTAGGTTGGTTGGGGGAGGTCCAATTTCCTTGAAAGGATGGTTTCTTTTAAAGAAAGGCTTATAGGGATTTTGGCCTTGGTTTCCCTCCCCTGTTCTCCTTTTCATGTCTCATTTGATAGTTTCTTGACCATTGACTACATATCTTCTATATCTCCATTACCCTTGTCGGGAGTTTTCTCAACTGGTTTCCCCGGTGGTCTAGTCAAAAGGAGTCCTCTCCTAGGAGGGGGTTGGCTTTCTTTCTTTACTAGGGAGGCCTGACCTTATTTACATCCTTTAATCCGGAATTCTATCGTCTTGGCCTCTTCAAAATTTTCCGCAAGGGTTTTCTTGGTGGCTCTTTTAACGAACATGGAAATAGAATCCGAAAGCGCATTGGCATAAACCTCGATTTGCAACTCTTGAGTGGGTTTTGCCGTGGGATGGAATTTGTTTAAGCTGGTCATGAATCTTTGATTGAAATATTTGACCCTCTCTTTTGGGGTCATGGTGGCTATGAACAACTCAACCATCAGGTCTCCTGTAGTAGCTTCTTCCACAAATTTGTTTAGAAAATCTTTTTGGAACTTAGTCCAACTGGTTATAGATCCTACCGACAAATTAAAATACCACGTGGAAGTCGAGTTATCAAATGTGTAGGGAAAAAGTATGCATACTATGTCTTTGTGTTGAATGTTCATAAGCCTGATCGCAAGTATAAATTTCTTGATATGATCTTTAGGTAAACCTGAAGTTTCAGGATCATACTTGGGGAGCATATTTTCCGGGCGTCGAGGAATATTGTGTACTTGTCCAGGGATGACCACGACATCTCCAGACAACCAAGGTTGGTTGTCTTGAAGTGGAACTTCTCTTTCATCCTCATGACTGTTGTTCCCTTCCATTTCTTCAGAGTTGGAGTCAATCTCTTCTTCTTCTGAAAGGTCGTTAGGATCAGAGACGGTTCCGACTAGTATCTCGGGTATTAGATCAAGAGGTTCTTGGATTTCGATGATCACAAAATATATTAAGTCTTCGACGGAGTTTACGAAAAATTCGTAGGGAATGCTAACCATTGGTCTACTTTGTTGTTTTTTCTGAGGGAGGATGCGAGTTAAGGACAACGTGTCAATTTGCTAGGAGTAGGCTCTGGTGATTCTCCTGAATTGACTCACTTCCTCGTGAGGGAGGGCATAAGGTATTTTAGGGTAAAAAGGTTCTTCCTCAGGATGGGGTGAGTTACCCACTTCGGGAGTACTCAGTAAATGTGGGTTGTATGTTGGATGACTAGCCATGCATGTGGACCGTTACGAATCTGTAGGTTGTTCGAAATGCTATATAACTTATATATTCAGCCATTCATTCTGAGGCCCTCCTTCTAGCACCAATTCTGTTGATGGGCCCTAAATACCTTGACTCAGCAGTAGGAACCAAACCTGCCAATGATGCCCAATTAGACTATGCAGCGTTTAAGATGGAATGGTTCTCCAGATCTTGCGATCCGACCAATTTATCGATGGGTTTGTGTTTTCTTGTGAAGACTCTTCCTTCAGTTAGGACTATTCTTTTCTGTATTTTCTCTTGGGCGTGACTGGTTTGAGAGATGAAAGCCGATATAAACCAACTTGACAAGTAACATGATTGAGTTTTAACTACTGTTAAGGTCCTAACGCGCACATAGGTAGAGAAATATATTCGGATGTAATAAAGGTCAATATTAATAAGGCCTTTCAATAAAATAGAATAAGGTGGATGTAAGAAGACATAATAGAAGATTCTACTTCTAGAAGGATCTTCCTCTAGATGCTTCTCTTGATAGACATATTTAGTATAAATAAGGGTCGAGGGTATGAAAACCCTAGCTTGGAGATTATTGTAACAGAGCGTTGCTCGACTGGAGGTTGCCCCCTCGAAGAGGCCCGTGAACATTGCTTTCTGAATTAAAGTGTTATTTCTATTGTTGTTCTTATATCATTTTTGTGTTATTGTGGAGATTATGCTGGTTATATTACTGTTATTCTACCATTTCTAGCATTTTATTTCTATTCTGCATACTTTTTATATCTGGTATATTACAACTACTAGGAAGAGGCTGAGCTTGGGATAACCCACTGCTCAAACATGCAGACAGTGATCCTATGGAAAAGGGCCTAGTACTAATACATTAACCAAATGAGCATTCAATTACTATTTGAGAAAACTAACTAACAAAAAGAAAACACACATGTAATCAAGATCACGGTAAGAAAAATAATTCCTCTACCATAACATTCATCACATAATAACACAACGATTTATCTTCATCATTAAAGAAAAGAACATCAAAACATTGCACCAAATAGCTTGACAACAGAATCAATTGCTCTTACTCATTTACTACATCATTCATGGAATAGGATAGGAAGTAGTTCTTCTCCAAGTCCAATAACATACATATGATGAAAATATCTTGTCTTTAGTCCATAAGGATTTCTCAATTCATAACAGTCTCAAAATAAATCTTAACAACCAAAAGAAAGAGTTCTTACAACAACCATCGACCCTTTGTTCATTGGTTGATGTATCTATTTATAATACAAAGTTTAACTATAATTAATGGCTAAATATAGTTCAAGACAAAGCAAAATCGCCACATGGCATGATCATCCAACAGTTTCTTTAACAGTCCACCCGAGATGTCTCTTGAAAAGGGTGACTTAATTAATATTCAGACCAGCTAATAAACAGATCTTCACAGGTTAGAGCCCATGGGAATCTATGTTGTTCCATTCGGGAAACATATACTCCTCTGATATTCACTGCATGTGCTCGATACTTTACCAAACTAGAGTTCAACTGTTGCAGCATGGATTGAGCTCTGATCGAGTGTTACGCAAATTTTTTCACTTGCCCTGGCTTTGCATCGATGACCTTTGTGCACTCTTTGGCCTAAAGTGAGTCTTGCTCAGAATGTATCTTGAACAGGTCGCTCAGGTTGATAAATTCATCGGGGGTGTCAAACTTGGGGAGACCAACATCCTTCATCACTTTATTAATTTTACCCCAGTGTCTCTGGCACTTGGCCCATTTCTCTTGGATTTCTCAGTGTGGGTCCTAGGACATCTTAGCCCAGTACTCGACAGATTTCTTCATGTGGTTGAGACTACTTTTGCCTACCAGCCAAATGTGATGTCTTTCCTTTTCTCCACCTTTCTGAACTACCCCAATATATTCGAGTCTCTCTACCTCTTTCTGTGATTTTTCATGCCATTGCTCCATCTCCTTACATGTCACGAGTGCCATGAGAGTGTCTTCCTAGAACTCGATTACATTCATGGTTAACAAACGCCTTTCTTTCTTGAACTCGTTGTACACTCTGTTGAACTCACTTTTCAAATACACAATGGTCTGTGTAGCGCTCTTATAATACTCTTCCAGATGGCACAAGTGTTCGAGATCATTTAGGGTGGCGGCTAATAATTTTTCATCCCTCTTGGCTTTATCCTGGGCAGCATCAGAGAGGAATTTTCCCACACCAATCAGTTCAGACGTATGAGCGTCTGCTATGTTGATTAAGTTCTCCTCTGTAGTTACTAAGATGGAGTGATCCAAGGTGATCCTTCTCTTCTTTACAGTCCTTTCAACGATGGCCTTTCTCTTTTGATCATAGGATATCGCATAAACGTCTGCTACCTTGTCTATCGGCTCTGGTATCTGTTGATCACCCCATGTGAGGTTGTTTCCCAGGCTTCCGACAGTATATATCTGTTCAAGGGTGGAATCTCAAACTTCCTCTCTTTGCCTTGTAGATCCATCCTCTACTTGTCTCTCGTCGGTGGTTTGAATACTGGGTAGAATAGAGGTGTTGGGTATAGACTCGTCACCTACTTTCTTGTCGTTCATAAAACTATCGATTTCCTTTTGGGGAGATTCTTTCTTTGTCTCCCCAGTTTCGAGTTTGTCACTTGAATCTGTCTCAGTTTCCAATTTATCGGAGTCTTTCATGTCAAAGCTGCTTTCGTCTTCTCCTTCCTTTTGTGAGACCTCCTTGTCTTGAACTTGAACTCTGGGCTTTGGGGAAGTGGTTTTCTTGGGGCCTTCCTCCTCTTGGACATGCACCGAGGAGCCATCCGATGGCTCCAGACTCTCGTCATCACTATATACTTGTATAAGTTTTCTCAGGGGATTAGGTGCTTGTGTTTCTATCGACACCTGACCTATCTCTGTAGGAATTCTTTTGCCTTCCGGGGAGTTGACTGGTGTCATTGGGGATCAAGGGTTATTTGATTCGTTGGTATTATCAGGATTTAAGGAGCCGAGACCAATTGGCTTTGTCGGGACACTTTGGATGGTAGTTGAAATCGCAGGACTTATGATAAGGTATGGGTTATCCTGCATTCGTTTCATTAGCAGCTGACCTTGTTGGTACACAAATTCTACCATCTCTGGTGTAGTTTGAACTTCAAGGGAATCCTTGATTTGTATCAGGGATTCCTAAAGAACTCCCATGACTTCAGTGTCTCATTGGGGATCACTTATTCCTTCATCCAATTCATATGATACTGCTCCTTGATGGGCCCTGTCAATTTCTTGAGTTTTATGCTCCAGAAACGTTCCTTGAGGATCAAATTTCATGGATGCCACCTCATTCTAGTATTGATCATTCTCAATGAAAATTTCATCCTCGAATTGGTCATGGGCATAGGGCCAATAGGATGATACCTGTGACATGTGTTGTAGGACCAATCCCTTGGGATTGTGTTTGCGAAATCGGCCAGTTTGGAACCGAAATTCTAATTGAGCTAGCCCAATTTGTTTAACATGCACAGTGTATTTGACCATGCAAAAGCTGATATGAAACCCATACGGTATGAAAGCCCTCTTATTGTCTTTTACTAAAGTTGCATTGTATCCTTGCAGGATGTTTCATAGAAAGTTTCCCCTAACACTAGATGGTCGGGGACATAAATGGGTAATAAGTGGGGTGCTCTTGTGGAGTTGAAAACCTTGATGTAGGTTTCTCTTTCATCTAAATACCAATGACCAATTTTGGCTATAATTATTTTGGCTTCATATAACAATCTAGGGCATTCTTTCCTGAAGAGCAAGAAGTAAATACGTGCAATAAACTGATCACAGATAACAGCATAGGATTTCTTGTACCTTCTTTCCCATAAGATGTTGAAGTATACATGGACCACGAGCTCTAAAGAGTGCCAATTCAGGTTCATCCCAGAGAAAGCGTTCCTAGCACAGATGACGTCCAGTAGATACGAGACCATGTAGAAGGCAGGGGTATCTCCCTCCTTCGGTACCTGGGCCTATCGTATGGAGGTGCTCAACTGTTTGGAGACAATGGCACCCCAATTGAAGCTTGTGCCTGCAACCTTTCTCCGCATGCAGCTTGATGAAAATCGAGAGCAATCTTTCTCCACATGCAACCTGTAGAGCAGAGCCATGAGATATATGTATGGTTCTCTGAGATTGGCTATTGGGTACTAGACAACAGTCTGGTTCGTGAATTTTTGTTATTCCCTCCACCAAGACACCATGATTTTGTTGGTATCGTGTGATGCATAGAAACTCAAGACGAAATCAATGCTTAGTTTTAGCTCAGAATCCCTGAGCTTGTAGTAACTTTGAACCTCTGATGGTAGGAAGACCCAGACGCATTCGTCGTTCTCATCATTAATCAAACATTTTTGTGCATCATCGTGGTCAATAATCCACTTCAGGAGCTCAATGCAAGGGAAGAATAGAGACTATCTTGCCACCATGTGCAGATAATCCTTGTGAATATTTGGGAGGACCTCTTCATCGAGCTTCCTTGTATCAGGATCATTGTGCGGGGTATATTTGAGGGGTTCTTCCTTCTTTATTTTCTTGAAAACTTCTTCCCAGTGAGTAAATATTGTCTTGGCTCCAATACTCGCATTTGTGTCTCTGAAAGTTGGGGACTGGACAAAGGCCTCCTTGGTGATTGTCTTAATGATAGGCACTAGCTTGGAAGCGAACTCTAATTATCTTGAAACTGCTAGGGAGGAACCCTCTCCTACTTCTGATTCTTGCAGTTTTGGGGCTCTCGGTGATTTCCTGGTGGAGGGATTCTTTGGAGGCATTGTCCCTAAAAATTAAAAAATTCCCTTTAAACATGTATACAGAGTAGCGTTGGGTGAGGACATATAAAAAATGGAACGTAAGAACCATTAGCAGATACATACCTATAATTCTTTCTAACACGATTGTTTAATACTCACTGAACTTTGGATGTTGCCTCTGGACTGTTAACTTCGCTCTTCTATTTGGCTTGAATTTCTTATTGCGCAGAATAGGATCATACACAATGATTTGAATATGATATAACTAGAGAGGTACTACCAGTCATATCAATTACTTGATATGAGTAATGAATGTAGATTCAAAATAAACTACTATCAGATTTCTGCAGATAAGTCTTAATTGGTCGATGGCAGAGGCGCAGAGGAAGGTGCATTGTATCGATGGGTTTATCGGTTCCTTTTGATTCGTGCATGAATTAGTAACTAATGCATGATCTTATGAATTAACTAATAGCTTTGAATGTGGCGTACCTGACACAGTTAGGGGTTAAACATCTCATCACGTCACATCACTCCATCGTATATATCGGGGATCGACTACTATCAGAGTGTATACTTATATTGATATCCTCTTGATAAACCTTCTGACGTCGATGATATCGGGGTTGGTGATCGGGGAAAGTTTAGGTACACAGCTTCTTGGTGGGCCTTCATCTTTATGAGCTTTTGTTGTCGAAAACATTTTGGGTGTCGGGCCATCGACGGTCAGTAGTGTCACTCTTCCTTTTGTGTGACACTTACTATTACATCTTTTTGCCGAAACCGAATGAATTGGTCTTCGGAAAAACCCTTCCTGAGGTTTATTCGCAGGAAATAAATTCTTTCATCGGCCGATGCCGATGAAGGTCGGCACTCAGCTACTTTGACTTTCCAAACGATTTTCACCACCTTTAGCTTTCGTTGATGCCAAATTTCTTAAACGAGTTGGGGAAATTTCTTGGTCACCGATTCCTTGAGTAGTAATTAAGTCTCTTTCAGAGTTAAGATGACTCTTTGTTGCATATTCGAGCAATATTTAATTAATTCAATCATGAAACATATAAGATAAGTGAAGGTATCGGTTTCATATTGAAGTGAAAATAGTGAATGCAAAAGATCGAGTGGTACCCAAAAAAGTACATGGTCGCAGACTTTTTAGGGTGTGTTGAGTACTCAACAGTAGGTTGTCCCAAGGGATCTATGTCATTCATTTATTTCCTTCAACATATCAACTATATACTTTGTTAATCTTGATTAAGGGACTGTATATAGTTATAGCTCCACTTTGGGTTGTTTTAAGCTTCCACCCATCAATAGAGCCTAGTTGCAATGGTGAGATGGTTGATGTGAAGGACCCTCCTCTAAACCCTTGGACCCTATCTTATTCTCCTTTTGGGACTACGAGAGAGTTGTTATTTTATTTTCATTAGTGTTCCTAGTACTTCTTGTTGTTATGTCACCACTTCCTTCGGTGCTTGCTATGTTGCTAGAATGGTCTTCAAATTCTATAATTACTATGTCGAATCCCTTTGGAGCATCTAGGTGACTTCCAAAAGGGATTTCATATGTCAACTATTTGTGACATGATCTAATGTAGTTTCTTTGGTAATGATGATTAGCCATATACCTTTAGAGCATCTTCTAATTTCTTATTTTCTATCTATGGGTCACTCTCTTTACTCTACTATATTATGGGTATCTCTACATTATGTGATTGTAATATATTTCTCCTTACTAGTACTATACCTTGTCTTTTGAGTGAGTTGAATATTTTAATTATCTAATAGATTTTGTTTTTGACATGGTTCTAATTTCCCTAACTAGGTCTCCTTTATTTGGTGATATTTCTTTGTTGTTGGTGTCATCACATGTAGGTGTTCTTCTAATGCTATGGCCTAGAAACTCTATTGTTGATTATATAATCTTATTCCACCGAATAAATATACTTTCTTTATCCACTTCCTATTCCTTTTTTGTTCTCATTCTTCATCCTCTAGATTTCAACATCTTTTTACCTAAATCAATCTAGGTGATTCTATTTTTACCTAAATCAATCTAGTCTTCAATTTCTTTGGTGATGTAGATTCCTATTCTTCTTATTTATCCTCTTTTTCCTTTCCCTAAATTCTTTGATTTAT
>JASDQU010688898.1:10545-20658 GCA_032191745.1 Picea mariana
AGGATGGAGGAGTAATAGCCTATGTGTCAAGGATGTTGAAGAAACACGAGGAAATTTATGCTACTCATGATTTAGAGTTGGCAGCTGTAATGCTAGCTCTAAAACTTTGGAGGCACTATCTAGTGGGGCAAAACTTTGAGCTCAAAATAGACCATCAAATTTTAAAACATCTCTTCACTCAAAGGGATTTGAATGCCAGGAAAAGGTGATGGAGTCAGTTTATGAGTGAGTATGATTTTGGTATTTCGTACATCAAGGGAAAGGAAAATCAAACCCATTGGGAGAAGTACCTAACTTTGGTAGAGTTTTCCTACAATAATAGTTTTAATAGCTCCATTGGAATGCCACTCTACGAAGCTCTATATGAAAGGCCATGCAGAACGTCATTGAGTTGGGAGAGATTAGAAGATTGAGTAACAGTTGGGCTAGAATTGATTCAAGAGATGGAGGAACAAGTGATTCATATTAGGAAGAGACTAAAGAAAGCACAGGATAGACAAAAAAGTGATGCGGATGCACACATGAATGACCGAAGTTATAAAGTGGGAGATCAAGTTTCCATTCGTATCAGGTCTAATAAGAGTACCATATGGTTTGAAAATGGGACAAAGTTGTCACCTTGATTTATAGGACCGTTCAAAATCCAAGATAAAATTGGACCCGTTGTCTATCGTCTCGTATTGCCACCCCACTTGCATAAAACTCATAATATTTTTCATGTATATGTTCTACGTCATTATGTTGCTGATGAATCACATAAACTAAATTGGAAGGAATTGCAGGTATCGGATGTGGGAACCCTCACAGTAGAACCGTTATGCATATTGGACTATAGACTCCGACAGCTCAGGAACCGTTTGGTAGACCAAGTTAAGTTCCAGTGGGACAAGTATAGTCCAGGATATGATACTTGGGAGGATGCCGAGACATTACAACGAGATTATCCCTCACTTTTTTGACCACCTTGAGAATATGTTCTCGAAGGTTGGGTGTATGTAATGCCACCTTTTGACTTACACAACTAGGATTACCTGAGGCCTAAACACCTTTATTTTCTATTCACAATGAAACTATTAAATGATACACTTGAACTTTTAAGATGTATGAACCTTTATGAATGTTTAAACGTATTTGAATAATGATGGATATGATGCGATATATTGTGAGAATGTAAATTTTATGAATATTTAAATGTTATTGATGATGATGGATATGATGTGATCTACTATGTGATGTAAATTATATGAATGTTTAAGTGTTATTGATGATGAAGGATATGATGCGATATACTATGTGAATGTCAATCCTATGAAGTTTTAAATGCTATTTGAATGATGTTGGATATGATGAAATCTATTATGTAAATGATAATTTTATGAATGGGTGTCGTTAATTGAATTATGGGATATTATGAGATCTATTTCTAACTTGAAAACTTTGATGTTAAAGTTCTTGGTACACGGATACCGAATTGAAATTATGGTTGTATGCAATTACATGATGATAATGCATAGATATGTATGAGTTTGTGTTACTGACTAATCAGCAGGTTATTGGGCTATGAAATAGCCAAGGGATAATGATGATGAAAGTGGATGTCATGACCACTGGCCGAGAAACAATATGGTATGAATCTTTGTATGTGAAATTATATTGGTTTGGATACATTGTTATGATATGTGGACCGGTGCAAAATTTCAGGAGGTGAAACTGTCCAAAACCGAATAAACGAAGATGAAACTCCCAACAACATGGTGCCACTATATATTCCATTGTAGGGTGTGCACCCTAGTCCTGTTAGGAGGGGTGGAGGCATTTTCCACCATGTATCCTCTAAAACCTAGAGTCATGGGAGGACGGTGTTAGCTCACGCTCCCCTAGACGTGTGATGATGACTGTCAGTTGCCTACTATGGAAGCTTGGTCAAGATAGTGACACTTCCACTTACGGGTTCTATTTGGAGTTAGGTCAATATAGTTGATGCTCCAAGATAGTCCAGCAGAGGAAGGATAGGAATGGAAGATGGAAGTAAGTTAAGGAGGAAGGATGAGTAGAAATAGTTGAGAGTGTATGGAGATTTGTCTTATGGTGAAATTTATTGCTTTTCCTTCTGAAAATAAAAGTGTATATATGGATATTCATAATTACTTAACTAAACTACAATTGTCTAAATAACATTGTTAAGATAGATAATTGTAATTAAAGGATTTCACAAACATTTGATTGGGTTATTGTCTTTTATACAATGAATAGTATTGTTGAATGGATTGGATGCATACAAAAATTACTATAGAGATGATAGTTATTGTTATTAGTACATGCACGAGACTTGTATGTACTAGATACACATGCATTTCTTGCACATGTACACTAGTATGTATGAGTTTTCTTGGCTTACTTACTAATAATGTTGGTTATTTGTTATGAATGTGTGAACCATGTGTCTTTTCCCTTGTATCATAAAATACTTTAACTTCGAGACGAAGTTTCTTGAAGAGTGGGTGTATGTAACAACCCTAGCTAAATAATTATTTGTCATAGTTAAATAATTGTTTAAAGTATATTAAGTTTAATTAATTAATTAATTAATTGTCATAGTTAAACAATTGTTTAATGTATATTAAGTTTAATTAATTAATTAATTAATTGTCTTGAATTATTAATTGTTTAATGTATATTAATTAATTGATTAATTAATTAATTAACTCATTAAATATTTGGGTAATGAATTTAAGTTTAATAAATTTTAATTTATTAAAAGAAAACTTAACATATCGAAGGATGGAACCACTAAGGAGAAGGGGATAAGGTGGTTGGCATTGAATGGAGGGATAAGCTAGTTGGCATTGAATGGAGAGATAAGGTGGGTGAGTCTTAATGATATGAAGAGGCAGTGAATGGGATAGGGGGTTATGAGGGGGAAAAACACTCGAGAGAAGGAACTTTTGGGGGCAGGGAGAATTATTTGAGATTGGGGAGACTGTATTATGGGTTTTTGGGCTGGAGAAGCTGGTGGAAGGACTGTTACAAGGGGCACCTGTTGCTAGGAGTTTTGGGCTTGGGGGGCTAGGAATCCTTACGGAATCCTGGAGCTAGGGATTCGGAGAGGCTCTTTTCCTAGTTGGCTGGGTGGTTAGACGGTTTTGGGTAGGGCATCAAGAAGAGCATCAGGCAGAGTTGCAGAACAATGATAACATCAATTAGAGGTATGTATTTTCATTTTTCTACTGTGTTTGACAATTGTATTATAATCTGCTCATAAATATTAATATGTTGAATATGTAGTGGATCATTATGATGAATAATGAATGGTTTAAGGTTATCTTAGCATGTCTATATTTAACTTTATGATTTATAAGGATCTTTTGGAAGAGACCTTATAGTGATTGAGTGCCAATCATGAACTACTGACAAGAATACTTTTAGGTACATTGGTTTATCACGTTTGGCCAATCTATTTCGAATGATGAGCCTTTAAGTTATTTATTTGGTGGCGCTTACCTGTCATTGCATGGGCACAAGGCACCTGAACGAGTGGTGTGAGGTGATTTTTTATTAAGGTTGGTTGTCATTGATGTCAACCCTTGAAGAAAGCCCTGTAGCATAAAGGTTGGGTAATGGACCCAAGATTGTTTGATGTAAATATGACTCGTTATTGTCTTGTCATGGTTGATAATAGTAGAAATGGATAAACTCCATAGTGGTCCCCTTATGGTGAAATCCCTCACAAGAAGACGCTTTGTGGATTGAGTTATCCTAGAAGTATGGTTAGATAACCCATGATTATTTGTGGAATAATGAGATGAAGGTCATTAATTTGTCATTGAAACTATCCTATATGGATATTGATTTTCATTCCATTTCCGGTGGTATGTGGAATGTCACATAACTCCTCACGGTTAGAGAGTTATGGCCATGAGAAGTTGGAGAACCTAGGTTTGGGTAATGGACCCAAGCTTGTTTGATGGATAATGGTATGATTTTTGATATATTTTCAAGTAATACTATTCTATATGGATGGTACATGTCATTCCATTTCTGGTGCATGCAGAATGTCACATAACTCCTCACGGTTTGAGAGTTATGGCCTTACGAAGTTGGAGGACCCTCTTATGTCATATAGAAGCCCCAAAAGGTCGAAGTAGTCAAAGTGATTTAAGATATTTTAGAAGGTAAATAATAAAGTGAAGCGATGATTCTACTATAATTCAAATTAAATACAAAATAAATTATTTAAATAATAAATTTAATGGACAAATTAGAAGTGGGTTAACCCTAAAATAAGGAAAGTGGGCAAAGTGACCTAGAAGATGTTTTTAAGGAAGCTACTTGGAGAGTATAAGTACGAGGCAAGGCTCTCTCATTTCAGACACACTTGAGAATATTGAATACTTATAGGTTTCTGAGGTAACCAAAGGATATCTAAGCCAAATGTTTGAGAGAAGGTGAAGAAAAGAAGGTTGGAATTCAAGGAAGGATAAATTCTTTTGATGATGCTTTCTAAGGTATGTTATTTACAGGTCATCTCACCATTTCTGCAATAATGTTTTTTCTAGAATGCTTCAGACCGTGAAATTGTTATTCCATTGGGGAAACATATCCAATTATCTTCATAATGGAATATATAGATAAATTACATCCAGGATTTGAAACAAATCCTCTTCCTTAAAATTCTAAAAATATTTGTCAGTTACAAAATAGCAACGTACAACAACTGAACTCCCATTTATAGAGGACGTTACAAAACAAAATGGACACATCTGAGGTTTTCTTCCTTGAAGGCCTCTTGTCAATATTATTGCAAAATTCTCTGGCACATACTAAATTTAACCTGCAATCTACTTAAGCTTGGCAATTTCTTCTTTTAATGTATCAAGCCAAGCAGGTTGGTTTTCTCCAGTGCTTTCAACTACTTCAGTTTTTACTATTGTTTTCTGATGCTTGCTCCGTTTCCTCTTGACATCTCGTGCATGGTGTTTTCCTGCGTAATTGTTGATGATTAAATCCTTCATGATGGGATTTAATTTAATTTCTTCGTCTGACCATGGTTCATTCATAGACTTCGTATGAAATTTTGTTGCTAATATTTGCGCGACCAGCTTCTCTTTCTTCTTCGTTGATGAATTTCTCATTTTAGTTGAAAATATTGGTTCAATGAAGGCTACTTTGTTTGTCATATCCATATTTATTGGTTTTGTGGAAAGTACAAACTTGTATTCCTTAGATGAATACTTCGACCTGTGATTACCATGTTCTGAAATGGAACGTTAATCGCCCAAAACAAACTAAAGTAACCCATGCCTTGAATGAAAATCATGATTGAGTGCCAATCATGAACTACCGACAAGAATACTTGTAGGTACGTTGGTTTATCACGTTTGGCCAATCTATTTCGAATGATGAGCCTTTGAGTTATTTATTTGGTGGCGCTTACCTGACATTGCACAAGTGCAAGGTACCTGAACGAGTGGCATGAGGTGATTGTTGATTAAGGTTGGTTTTCATTGATGTGAACCCTTGAAGAAAGCCTTGTAGCATAAAGGTTGGGTAATGGACCCAAGATTGTTTGATGTAAATATGACTTGCTATTGTCTTGTCATGGTTAATAATAAGTAGAAATGGATGAACTCCATAGTGGTTCCCTTATGGTGAAAGCCCTCACAAGAAGATGCTTTGCGGATTGAGGTATCCTAGAAGTATGGTTAGAGAACCCATGATTATATGTGGAATAATGAGATGAATGTCATTTAATTTGTCATTGAAACTATCCTATATGGATATTTCTTGTCATTCCATTTCCGGTGGTACGTGGAACGTCACATAACTCCTCATGGTTAGAGATTTATGGCCATGAGAAGTTGGAGAACCCAGGTTTGGGTAATGGACCCAAGTTTGTTTGATGGATAATGGTATGAGTTTTGATATATTTTTAGGTACTAATATTCTATATGGATGGTACATTTCAATCCATTTCTGGTGGTATGTAGAACGTCACATAACTCCTCACGGTTTGAGAGTTGTGGCCTTACGAAGTTGGAGGACCCTCTTATGTCATCTAAAAGCCCCAAAAGGTCAAAGTAGTCAAAGTGATTTAAGATATTTTAGAAGGTAAATAATAAAGTTAAGTCATGATTTTACTATAATTCAAAGTGAATACAAAATAAATTATTTAAATAATAAATTTAATGGACAAATTAGAAGTGGGTTAACCCTAAAATAAGGAAAGTGGGCAAAGTGACCTAGAATATGTTTTTAAGGAAGCTACTTGGAGAGTATAAATATGAGGCAAGGCTCTCTCATTTCAGACACACTTGAGAATATTGAATACCTATAGGTTTCTGAGGTAACCAAAGGATATCTAAGCCGAATTTCTGAGAGAAGGTGAAGAAAAGAAGGATGGAATTCAAGGAAGGATAAATTCTTTTGATGATGCTTTCTAAGGTATGTTATTTAGAGGTCATCTCACCATTTTCACAATAATGTTTTTTCTAGAATTCTTCAGACCGTGAAATTTCTATTCCATTGAGGAAACATATCCAAGTATCTTCATAATAGCATATATAGATAAATTACATACGAGATTCAAAAAAAATCCTCTTCCCCAAAGTTCTAAATTATAAAATAGAAATGTACAACAACCAAACTCCCATTTATAGAGGACGTTAAAAAACAAAACGAACACATCTGGGGTTTTCTTCCTTGAAGGCCACTTGTCAATATTATTGCAAAATTCTCTGGCACATACTAAATTTAACCTGTAATCTACTTAAGCTTGGCAATTTCTTCTTTTAATGTATCAAGCCAACCAGGTTGATTTTCTCCAGCGCTTTTGACTGTTTTAGTTTTTACTGTTGTCTTCTGAGGCTTTCTCTGTTTCCTCTTGACAGGTCACGCATGGTGTTCACCTGCGTAATCATTGATGATTAAATCCTTCATGATGGGATTTAATTTAATTTCTCCCTCTGACCATGGTTCGTCCATAGGCTTCATATGAAATTTTGTTGCTAATATTTGCACGACCAGCTTCTCTTTCTTCTTCGTTGATGAATTTCTCATTTTAGTTGAAAATCTTAGTTCGCTGAAGGCTACTTGGTCTGTTGTATCCATATTTCCTGGTTTTGTGGAAAGTACAAACTTGTCTTCCTTAGCTGAATACTTCGATCTGTGATTACCCTGTTCTGAAATGGAACGTTAATCACCCAAAACAGAGTAAAGTAACCCATGCCTTGAATGAAAATCGTGATTGAGTGCCAATCATGAACCACTCACAAGAATAATTGCAGGTGCATTGGTTTATCATGTTTGTCCAATCTATTTCGAATGATGAGCCTTTGAGTTATTTATTTGGTGGTGCTTACCTGGCATTGCACGGGCACAGGGTACCTAAATGAGTGGCGTGAGGTGATTGTTGATTAAGGTTGGTTGTCATTGATGTCAACCCTTGAAGAAAGCCCCATAGCATAAAGGTTGGGTAATGGACCCAATGTTGTTTGATGTAAATATGACTCGTTATTGTCTTGTCATGGTTGATAATAACTAGAAATGGATGAACTCCATAGTGGTCCCCTTATGGTGAAATCCCTCACGAGAAGACACTTTGCGCATTGAGGTATCCTAGAAGTATGGTTAGAGAACCCATAATTATTTTTGGAATAATGAGATGAATGTCATTTAATTTTTCATTGAAACTATCCTATATGGATATTGTTTGTCATTCCATTTCCAGTGGTATGTGTAACTTCACATAACTCCTCACAGTTAGAGAGTTATGGCCATGAGAAGTTGGAGAACCCAGGTTTGGATAATGGACCCAAGTTTGTTTGATGGATAATGGTATGCATTTTGATATATTTTCAGGTAATACTATTCTATATGGATGGTACATGTCATTCAATTTCTGGTGGTATGTGGAACGTCACATAACTCCTCACGGTTTGAGAGTTATGGCCTTACGAAGTTGGAGGACCCTCTTATGTCATCTAGAAGCCCCAAAAGGTCAAAGTAGTCAAAGTGATTTAAGATATTTTAGATGGTAAATAATAAAGTGAAGTGATGAGTTTACTATAATTGAAATTGAATACAAAATAAATTATTTAAATAATAAATTTAATGGACAAATTAGAAGTGGGTTAACCCTAAAATAAGGAAAGTGGGCAAAGTGACCTAGAAGATGTTTTTAAGGAAGCTACTTGGAGAGTATAAATACGAGGAAAGGCTCTCTCATTTCAGACACACTTGAGAATATTGAATAAATATATGTTTCTAAGGTAACCAAAGGATATCTAAGCCAAATTTCTAAGAGAAGGTGAAGAAAAGAAGGCCAAAATTCAAGGAAGGATAAATTCTTTTGATGATGCTTTATAAGGTATGTTATTTACATGCCATCTCACCATTTTCTCAATAACGTTTTTTATAGAATGCTTCAAACCATGAAATTGATATTCCATTGAGGAAACATATCCAAGTATCTATGGTAAAAAAATCATCTCATGAGTCATTCTATTTTTGGAGTTACACTCCATGGAAAATAGGGTTTGTGGCTACTCCTGAAACTAGTCAAAAATAGGTGTTTTGGGTAAAAACATCATAACTTCTTCATAACATATCAAAATTCCATAATACCAAATGTGATGGTTAGATTATTGTCTACAGTATGTTTTTTAATAGTTTCATATTGATTCAAAAAATATTCCATGCGGGGAACGCTCTACAAGGTCGCTCTCTATAATAAGCTAGAATTCAGCAAGGTATGCCATTTTTTCTATAACTAATTTTCTGAGAGGTTCCAATTAGTGAAACCTAGAGGAATTTCATAGAAAACATGAAGAACATTGTATGTTAGTTTTATATATTTATTCATTACAGGTACAAAGTTATGATTATTTCAAGTTAGGGTTGTTGACTAATCCAAAACTAGTCATGTGAGACTAAAAAAAAGTTTTATGTAAATGCTAGTCTCTTATTGTTTAAAGTTAAGGAAGGTTTGCAGGTATGTGATCATATACACTAGGTCTATTACAGAGTTATAAATCATATTTGTATGATGAAATTGATGAGGTATTTTGTTTGAGGTACGAGTTGGGTACATGGTTGAGACAAGTAGTTGATGAGTTGGCACCTACATGAGGTGTATAGTTGATGATGTTCATACATATTTATGAGTCATAGTTGATGAGTAGTTGACACATGACTGGTACATACTTGGTACATGGTTTGTTGCACTTGTTTATCATACAGGTTGATTACAAATGTTTTGGTATAGGTTGGTGCATGGTTGATGCACTTGTTTATGGTACAGGTTGGTGCATGTTTGATGCACTTGTTTATGGTGCATGTTGATTATAGGTTGAGGTACAGATTAATGCATGGTTGATGCATGGTTCAATTTTATTGTTACAGGTTTACAGTGGTATATCTCATAGTGATAATGTGACAGTGGTTTCATCATTCTACTTCTACTTCAGGGTAGTTGGACGGGGCAAGGATAGGTGGTTGTAGCCACCTTCCGGTTGTAGCCGAAGAACATAGGGGGTTGTAGCCTCCTTCTAGTTGTAGCCAGATAATTGGGGAGTTGGAGCTTCCCTCAGGTTGTAGCCTGAGAAACTAGGGGGTTGGAGCCTCCTTCCAGTTGCAACTGGAAAACAAAGGAAGTTGGTGCTTCCAATGAATTTAATTCTTCAAGACATATAAGAAAAAACATTTCGTGGTTTTCTCTCGATTTGGGTTTCCACGTAAAAAACTGGTGTACTGTGTATGTGTGTCATTGTTCATTTCTTATTTCTCATTATTGGATAATAATTCTACATTGATATAACACTTGGATTATTTGAAGAAAAAGGATTATAATTACGCTATTACTGATTCACCCCTCCTCTCAGTAATCTAATAGTGATTTGACCGACCGCCGCCTTTCCATTTCCACACACAAATTTTTGATTTGATCTATTCAAATGACATTAGAACACGTGACATCAGGGAGTGGTTGAGCGGTTTCGCGCTTACCCTCTTTTCGTCCCAATGTCCCTCTAAGGGTGCCACGTGTCCATAAAATGAAACCATGGTATTTTCCCAGGGCCGCCCTCTAAGAATTATATTTTCGCTACTTTATCGCCT
>JASDQU010688898.1:21482-31720 GCA_032191745.1 Picea mariana
TATTTTCCTCCCAACACATATCCATAGAATGCTCAAGAATATACAGTTATAGAACATGAATAAATATGCTCATCATGTCAAACAAATTCATAAGAAGAATATTATGTAGAACACATAGTAGACTTTAAAGCAGAATTAATCAACGCTTTAGAAGAATTGATGAAAGAAAAGAAGAAAAAAAAGTCTCTTGAGGAACAATTGGTCAAGAATAATTCTCAAGGAATCTCCAAAGAATCCCAACAGGTCATCATGAAACTAAAATCTCAGCTAGAATAAGCCAGAAGGATTGAAGAAATGTACAAAAGTCAAATAAAGGTAAAGAAATGTTTGGAAGTCTAAATAGAAGCACTAAGAAAGGAAGAAATGAAAGAGAAGTAGTGTTTGGAAGCCGAAATAAAGGAAGCAGAGAAGAGAAATAATATTTTTACAGATCATGTTAATGAAATAATAGACAACTTAAATAAGCTTGAAGCATAATTTGGTCAAGAAGAGAGAAGACTTGAAAAATAAATCATTTCCTTGAAGATCCAACTTGAATATTCAAAGAGAACGAAAGAAGTCATGAAAAGTCAGATGATGAATAAGGAAGAATAGTTTGAGACGCTTGAAGAAGAATTTGTAAAAATTGAGAGTTAAAATCGTTAAGCTCAGCAAGGCCATTGAAGAGACAGAAATATCCACCTCATCAGTAGAGAATGTTGAAGAGAATCCCTCCAGGTTTCTATAAAAGAAGAATGAATAAAAGAGTAATAGTTATGCAAAAGTAATCAAAGGAAGGAATCATGGTTAGAAAGAATCAAATAAGAATGAGTATAAAAGAGATACATCTTCAACAAAACCCACCACATTCAGGAAACAAAGAAAATTCAACCATAATTAAGGGATCCACAGAAAACAAGATCATGATCATCCAAGGAAGGAATTCAGAAGGACTAAACCACAAAGAAGATCAATCAGTCCCACGTATGTAAATTTATTTTATGGTCATTGTTTTTACTGTACTAACTTTGGACATAAGGTTGCAGATTGCAGGGCTTATGGAAGAAATGTTCAAACAAGAAATGTTTATGTGGCGCCACATAACATTGAATGTTAAAAATTCCATAACTATGGACACATAGATCATGATTGTAGAAGCATGATGGATACTTATGTGAAACAAAATGCTAATATTAGATATAAGAAAGTATGTAAAAGAAACAAAAAACAAGAAAATTAAGAGAAGATGAATAAAGGACACATATAATTCATACTCTCACGGTTGGAAATAGTATGTTTAATACCCCTAGGCCGAACCCCAACTGTAAATGTAAATGCAAATGTACTTAAGCCAGTGAGTTGTTTGATATCATTTTTGTATGCACCTTAAATGGCATAGTGCGCACATGTACTGCACACGAAAATAATGAAGTGTGCACATTCCAGGATATCACGTGCAACAAACTTAAGTGTGCACGATTTTGAGGCCAGGGAGCCTTTGTGTATATGTTTTGTTTTATAGGCTGATGAGCCAGTTATTATAAGCTAGGAGGATTATGTGAGGAATTAGGCCAAAGATCCTAGATGCTAAAGGCTAGTGAGCCTATTTTTGTATATGTCTTATCATTAATATAAAATACATCATTGCGTGTATATTGAACACGATAAAATAGTATGGGAGACTAAAATCCACCAGTTAGAGAAAGGGGGGGATAAAAGTTAAGGGAAAGGGCTAAGCTAGAGAGCTTAAGCCAAAAAGGAATATTAAAGTTTGGATAATTATTTTATCCTAAGTTCTAAGGATGGGAACAAATGGATCAAAGTAACTCTCAACATGATAAGTGTCAAGTTGGGAATATGCATACATATAGTTTGGACTTAGTTCATTTTCCATTCATTCATTCATTCCATGATCACTCACTCAATCATTCATTTTTCATCCATACCTTCATGTACCCATATCTGTACCCATACCTATATCTATACCCATACTTGTATCTATACATGCTTAGCTTGGGAGTTGGACTGAAGAAGCAGGTTGTCAGGAACATGGGATACTGAAGAAGCGAGTTGTCAGGCCCGTGAGAAATTTCTCTCTAGGTGAGAGAATTGTTGGGAATTGATTTCCTGAAGATTCCAAACTGTAGTTACAGAACTCTGAGACTTCCTGTTTGAATTGTTGTTGAAGGCCTAGAAAGGAAGTGGGGCATCCACAGAACTATTGAGTAGAGAAGGGGAACACTTCCTTGGGTGGGACATGCATGTGGGGAATGAGGGATTGTAGGTTGTTATTTTGAGTAGGCACCTATGAAAAAGTCTTTCCCATTGTCTAAGATACATCATCTTGGTTAGGAATCCCTTTACCCGGGTGGATTTTAGTCCCAACTCAGGGGTGGACCACTGCTGAGAGTGACGATCAGTGTGATCTAAAGCTGGGAGGTTTGTGGAAGGTCTGCACACAATTGGTGGTATTTTTACCAAGATAATTGTCAATAGTGTGTTAATTGACATGCTGCATTATTATTTATGTGTTTAATTTTATGGGTTTTTCCCATGTGTGGTTTATACCTGTATTTATATTCATGTGTATGTCCTATCTATGTTGCATGTATATGTTTGTTGTTATTTATGTATGAATTTATGCATTTATAGAATGTATTTGTCTATTTTAAGTTTTATGTATAAATTTCTGCAAGTGTTTTTATGTGTATATGTTTTAATTTGCATACAGTTCAAAAAATATTTACGTGGTATAGCCCAGTTGGATGTTGGGGATGTTACAATATGGTATCAGAGGATGAAATATTTTTGGTGGCATGACCCAACCTAGGTGGTCGGGTATGTTACAATATGGTATCAGAGCTCCAATTTTAAACATTGAGTGTGGATGGGTGATGCAGAACCCCCTTCTCTCCTAAGGGCTGCGCGACCTCCCAGTCTAGGATCGATCACGAAAATGAGTCTGATTGACTCTCTGGGTCTCTTCTAGAACCCAAACCAACTTACACAGGTCCTTTCTCCAAAGACGTAGGCCGTATGAGGCCCACGAGTTTTCTCCTGAGCGTTGTTATACTTCTACACCGATCGGGCGCTAGCTCTTCTCTGGCTACGCCCCTTCGTTCTTGCGACCATATCTATGACCACTAGCCTAACTCAAAAGGAGTTTATTGATTTCACGTATCGATTCTTTGCATGTGAGTCACCCCAACTCTCCCAACCTTCGATATACCGACAGGATCCTAGCGCATGCTAGCCCCTCTATTCTCCTTCATCGATGTGACCCTTCACTATGATCATGGGCCAATCTTCTGAGCGCATCACGTATTGGGAACTCTCAATGTGATTCACCTCCATTCTCCTGAGGTTTGCACTCCCAATGCTTCAGATATGATAGCCCAGCTCCTCCCTCAATCTGACGACTCAGATCAAATCATGCTCACTCTCGACTCTCGAAATGTTGATATTCGGAGCGCCAAATCAATGGCTCATGCTCCTATGGATATGATGGCCACTATCAAGTTATGAACTCGGGCCTCGTGAATTCCTATAATTCTTCCCTTTAAATTCTCTAATGTGTGATTCAGTGAAACATTGGACGTTCACCACGCGTCCCTTTTGATGGACGATCCCGATGATTTCGGAACTTGGGACTTCCCCGAAAAATCAACGATCCACGTTCTCTCCTTCGATCGACGGCTACGATCAAGTCACAAACTTGGATTTCGCGAGTTCTCATGACCTTTACCTCTGGCTATTATGAACTACCAATCAACAAAACATTCATCTCTCGCCATGTGTCTTCCTTAATAATGGACGGCTCCGATGATTTCAAAATTTCGTAACCCCGTTCCTCCTATGTACTTTCAAATATTATCATTAGTGAACTTTACCTTGGTCAAGCGATGACGATTCTTTCACGCTTAGCCCAAATGGCTAAGATATTTCCTCCTATGCTCTTGCTCCTCGTTGTATGGATGATGATCAGGGGTTCCATATCTTTCCCTTTGAGCTTATGCTTTCTTCAGACTTAGAAGATTTTGAAAGATTCAAAGGCTTCAACCTTTATCCTTCCTGCGAGTCCATTTCTTGGATCTCTTTCACACTTATGAAAAGTGTTATCCCTTTTGAGCTTGGTCTTGTGAAGACTTCAACTTCCCACACACTCCTTTTGTTTCAGGGATTTTGATAACTCATATTCAAAGGATTTCTCGAAGAGAAATTCCTCTCTCCCTCCTGACATTCTCCTTTTGTTGGTTCTTCGACTTCTTACAAAGTCCCTTCGACACTTAGTATAATCTTGGATCTGTGCACTCCTTTCTCCATATCTTTACACAAGGTTCAAATTATTGCGGACGACTGTGCATGCCTTACACCAGTCTCTTTGCACTCCTTGTAAAGGGGAATTTTCATGCTATCTCTTCTGAGCTTCAGAATTGAAACAGATCCCGTTAACACACTCCTTGCATTTTGTGGCACACCTTGCATCACTCAACATAAGAGAAACAATTGAAACTTATCCTAACATTCACATTTCCATATACTCAACGAAATTCGTTCATTCATTCATGAAAGAAAAATAACAGATAATTGCAAGCAATGTCCACACCATGCATTGGGTCAATTTTCCTCTGTTATATTCAAAAGTGAAATTGGCTACAACTGAAATCAAAACAAAAAATGAAAACTCAGAAAACTCCTACTAACTTGCAACTAGCCTCATTTGGGCGTACATAACCTCTATTTATCTCAGAGGTCTCTTAGGGTTCCCCCTAACTACTTGTCTACATCAAAACCTATCCTAACGACTATCTTAGTGCAGTCACAATCCAGAGAAGGAGTGGAAACTCCCACTTCTCTTGCGATCATTTAGGCATACCTCAAAATATTTTTTCAGCGCTGAGTTAAGGCATGCTTCAAAATATCTACCCTAACTTCCAGCGTTGATATTCTGTACAGATTCTCAGATGCTGAGAGGTCTTGCTCTGTGTTCTTGCCAACAATGCTCCTTCATCATACTCCCCTTGACAAAAATTCATGGAATCTTGTCCATGATCTCCTGCACTGAATTTCCATGCTTCTGGATATCACCTTTATTTTCCCAACTGGCATTTTCTATTGGGTGTCCCCTCCACTTGACCAGATATTCAAAATAGGTCTTCCTCCTAGTATTTTTTCCGATCCTATGATCAACGATCTTCTCCATATGTGGCTTTTATTCTAAAAGAATTTGTTTTTCCCACTGGATCTTCTCTTGATCTTCTGATCCCTTTGTGTCATATTTCCTGTAAGGATGCAAGTATGAAACATTGAATATGGGCGATATACCCATATCATCTGGTAGCTCAATCTCATCCTCAAGATCTTATATGGTCCTATATTCTTCATTCTTAACTTGTTATATGTTCCCCTAGGGAACCTTTCTTTATTGAGATGTGCCAGAACCTAATCTCCTACTTAAAATTGAAGTTCTTTGTAGTGTTGATCAGCTCTGTGTTTGTACTCCTGGTTAGAACTTTGCAACTTTCCTCTAATCTCAATATGGATCTTCTGCATTTCTGTAGCAAAATATTCTTCTCCAGTGCTCCTGATCTCACTATGTTCCAAGTCTCTCAGCTCATATAATCCCCTGGGTTGCATTCCATACAATATTTGGAACATGCTCTTCCCAGTGCTCTTGTTTGGTGAGTCGTTGTATGAAAACTCTACTTGTGGCAGAATCTGATCCCACTAATTATGGTGCTCAGCAACCAAACTCCTCAATAAGTTTCCAAAACTTCTATTTACCACCTCAGTCTGTCCATATGTTTGAGGGTGATAAGCTGAGATGAAGGATAAATCTGTCCCCAACTTCTTCCATAGTGTTCTCCAAAAGTGACCAACAAATTTTGTGTCTATGTCCGAGACAATGGTTTTGGGTAGGTTGTGAAGTCTCACAACTTCCTTAAAGAACAAATTCGCAACAAGTGTTGCATCACTGGTCTTTTGGCATGGGATAAAGTGTGCCATCTTTTAAAATCTATCCACCACCACAAATATAAAATCAATGTTGGAAGATTGGTTGTTGTCATTGATGTCAACCCTAGTCATGGGTTTTGGACTGTAAGATTGATGAAGGTATTTGGACATGAAGGAAAATGCACATGCAGATACGAAACCCATGGATGTATAGTATAAATCATGTTGTTTCTAGTGGTATGTGGCAAGTCACGTGGATCCTCATGTTTTAGGAGAAATGAATTTTTGAAGATGACAAAGTGAATTGAAGAAGGAAGTACATGTAGGCCATGAAGATAATTAAAGAAAAAAATTACAAAATAAGAAAGTGTCAGGTCAGCCCTAATGTTAAAAGGAAGTGACATAAATGGTATAAATACATAAAATTATACATTCATTTGATACATAACTCGAATTTCATAGGAAATCAGAAGTAAAGAAAGCTGGATTTCAAGGGAGGATGAAGTCTTTTGGTGATGTGTTCTAAGGTATGTTATTTTCAGGTCATCTTACCATTTTCGCTATAACTTTTTTTTCTGGAATGATTCAGATGGTAAAATTTCTATGTTATTGAGAAGACATATAAAGGTACCTGTGGTAAAAAATTTATCTCTTGATTCACTATAATTATGGAGATACACTCTGTGGAAGATAGGGTTTTTGACAAGTCCTGAAGCTAGTCAATAAACAAGTGTTCCGAGTAAAATAGTTATAACTTCTTCATAGAGAATCCAAATAAAGTAGGAAAAATTTCATTGGAAAGAGTACGGACTTTAGTTTCTTGTGTGTGAGTTTAGGAATCGTATGTTAAATATTGAGCGCGGGGAATTCTGTACAAGCTTGGTCTCTTGAATAAACCAGAATTGAACAAGGTCTACCATTCTCTATATAACTTCTTTTTGGGGAGGATTCAAGCAGTGAAACTTGGAGAAGTTTCAGAGAATACATTGATTAATATTATTTATAGGATCAGAGTGTTCCAAGAATTGAATAATTGCATAAATTGAAAAAGTCTCAGGAAGCATTATCAAGTTCTATGTGATGGTTGGTTGATGGTGATGATTTAATGTAAATTTTTATTATCTCTCATATATTGTTGGGTGGAAAGAAGGGGCAAGGATGGAGAGTTCAAATATCTCTTGATATTGGAGGATTGTATCTTCGTCTTGGAGGTTTATCCCTCCCTTTACATTTGGAAGATGTAGCTACCTTTGGAAGCCATTACTTCCCTTGAATAATAACTATTAATTATTTATCATATATTGTGCATGGTGTATTGTGGTGTATTGGTTTAAATCTTATACTATTGTTCATTTCTCATTGTATTTATTGAATGGTTTAAATATAAGTTGAAAAAGGTTTCAAATTTTACTTGATACTGATTCACCCCCCTCTCAGTATCAACAATTGGTATCAAAGCAGGTTACCTTCAGTACAGTTTAACCACTAGAAGGAAGATCCTATGCAGAAATGGAAGAAAACATTCCAAATGGGATTCCACCATTTTATGGAAGCAATTTTTAATACTGGAGTAATAGAATGGAAACTTACTTGAAAGCTCTTGGGGTAGATGTTTGGTTCTCAGTTGCTTCAGGATATAATGCTTTGAAGAAACCAAAGTGTGTAGCTCAAAATGAAGAAAAAAGGAACAACAAATTGGTAATAGATACCATCCTGGATGGATTGATAGATTCAGTGAAATCCAAGGTGGGATCGTGTGCATCAACAAAAGAGCTTTGGGAAAAACTACAAGACCTTTATGCAAGGGAGGAAGCAGCAGGAGAAGAAGAAGTTGAAGCAAATTACAACATCTCAGATTTCAAAGAAGAAAATAGAGGTCAGTTCTTTTTATTTAATTGTGAAGGAGTAGGACATGTTGAATTTGAATGTCTTCATCCAAGGATTGAAAGAGATGACACTAAATAAGAAAAGTCCAATGAAGAAGAAGAAAATCATGAAGCATAAATGATTCAACAAGAAGATAAGAATCTTAAAAAATTGAAGCATGTCGAGATTGAAAATAGCAAGCTCAAATATATGCGTAGAAAACTAAGAAGTGAATTGGGTAGTTATGAAAAGACAGTTGTAATCTTGAAGAAACAATTATAAGACTTTGAGAAACTAAGAGAAGAAACCATTNAAGAAGAAAATCATGAAGCATAAATGATTCAACAAGAAGATAAGAATCTTAAAAAATTGAAGCATGTCGAGATTGAAAATAGCAAGCTCAAATACATGCGTAGAAAACTAAGAAGTGAATTGGGTAGTTATGAAAAGACAGTTGTAATCTTGAAGAAACAATTATAAGACTTTGAGAAACTAAGAGAAGAAACCATTTCCTTGAAAACTCTACTTGAAGAAGCAAGAAGAATAGGAGAAGTAAAGAAGGTCCAAATGATGAAGAAAGAAGAAGATTGTGAGAAACTTGAACAAAAAGTTGTCTCATTGAGGAAGAGCTTAAGAAACTCTCAAGTGCCAAAAGACTTAACACATCTTGGATGCATGGGTGAAACTTCATAAAAAAAAGATGCAAATACCAACAATAAGGTTGAAGAAAGAGCTACATAGACAGTTGATGAGAAGTGGACTAGGATACCAGAAAGAAGGAATGATTACAAAAGAGATGAATATCAAAGAAGACCTCCTACCTTAAAGAATCAAAGAAGCTTCAATCAGTATGAAGGAAACTACAAAAGAGTAGATCATGAACCCATATGGACTACATCACAACGAAAGCCACTTACTCCAAGGTATCAAAATTTCTTTCTTGGTCATTGTTATACTTGCAAAACTTTTGGACATAAGGAAATTAATTGCAGAATCAATGAAAAGAAAAAATACACAAGAAACATGAATGGTGTAAATAGAAGATATGGAAATAATCGTGGATTTGTCAACAGAAGTTATAATTCACTTTCTCCATTGATGGACAAAAATATTGTATACTACAAATGTAATTATCTTGGTCACAAAGCACGAGATTATAGATATATGAATGAAGATGTCCCTATGCCAACCAAAGTATGGAGAAGGAAAGAGATTCCAAACAATGAATATTTTCAAATAGAATTAACCACTGAAGAATTTAAAGAAGAAGATGAATGGAACATAGACAATGGATGTTCTTCACACATGACCAGGGATCAAGACAAATTCATCAGCTTGAAGAGAAAGGGTGACAATGTTGCATTTGGAGATGACTCATCTGCTAAAATAATTGGAGAAGGTGTAGTAGAGCTTGGAAGAAAAAATGTAAAGGAAAAGAATGTCCTATTGGTTGAATACTTGAAGCATAATCTACTCAGTGTTAGTAAAATGTGTGATCAAGGATACACTCTTACGTTTGACTCCCGAAAATGTAAAATTAGAGAAAATAACTCAGGAAGATTGGTTACAGCTACAAGAAGAAGACCGAACAACATATACATCCTAGACATGAAGAAGAGAGAGAATACATAAGCCACACAAAAGGATTCCAAGGAAGAAAAAGTCCCAAAGACCAAAAATAAGGATGAAGTATTATTGAGTGCCACATGTTCAGGGGGAACAACCCTAAAGAAGAGAGTTACTTTTTGTCATTAAACTCAGGGGGAGAAATCCCTACCCTTTGCCATTGATGTCAAAGGGGGAGATAAATTGGGATCATGATGATAGTGTTGATACTGAGAGGGGGGTGAATCAGTATCAAGTAAAATTTAAAACATTTTTCAACTTATACTTAAACCATTCAATTATATCCAATGATCAATGAACAATAGTATAAGAGTTACACCAATACACCACAATATACCATGCACAATATATGAGAAATAATCAATACTTTTTGTTCAAGGGAAGTAATGACTTCCAAAGGTAGCTACAGCTTACAAAATGTAAAGGGAGGGATAAACCTCCAATAGGAAGATACAATCCTCCAATATCAAGAAAGATCTGAACTCTCTATCCTTGCCCCTTCCTTCCACCCAAGCATATATGAGAGATAATGAAACTTTATTCAATTCTGGTCTGTTCAGAAGACCCGACTTGTACAGCATGCCCCGCGCTCAATATTTAACATCTGATTCTGAATCTCACACAAACGAAACTAAAGTCCGTACTCTTTCCAATGGAAGTGGTTCCACTGCATTTGGAGTCTGTATGAAAAAGTTATGACTGTTTTACCCGGAACACCTGTTTTTTGACTAATTTCAGGACTGGTCACAAACCCTATATTCCACAGAGTATATCTCCATAATTATAGCGAATCAAGAGCTGAAATTTTTACC
>JASDQU010688898.1:42745-65710 GCA_032191745.1 Picea mariana
ACTAGATTAGATCAGGACCAGAACATATTGCAGATTAATGGAATATTCATAGGGGGATTACATCCAGGAATATGAGATTAGAGGGATGGATGTTCATATGATAATTGAAGGAACAAACTCCAATGGACGTGGAGAAGGAAGGGATGAAAACATGAATATGGTAGAGACCATTACAAATTTGCATAAGGATGTACAAATCCATAAGGATGATAATGAAAGGATTATGAGATACAAGGAGAAGTAGGAGGATTTCAACATGGAGTTAATGCAGAGCTTGAAT
This sequence comes from Picea mariana, assembly GCA_032191745.1. NCBI lineage: Eukaryota > Viridiplantae > Streptophyta > Pinopsida > Pinales > Pinaceae > Picea > Picea mariana. The sequence continues at coordinate 43,026 of JASDQU010688898.1, forward strand.
CGAATAGAAAATAAATTGGATAAGGAGAGTGACTCAAGCAAATAAGGAAGTCATGGGTCTCCTGATGAAAAAAGAAGAACAAGAAGTGTTATCAAACATCACCATCACTCCTCAAGGCATTCCAATAAGATATCACACAACAACTCAAGTCTATCCCTTGTCAAGAATAATAAGAGGTCTAGGGTGGATGAGCTACAAGGAGAAATGAAAAAAATTAAACCTCCTACATTTGATGGTGAGCACAAGAAGGATGAAGATGTAGAGACATGACTGTTGGGTGTTATAGAAAGATTTGTCTCACACTATGCAATATTGCATAGAGGGCCTTATTCCATTTACCTATGCAGACTTATCTTCCCTGTTGATAAAATCCATAGTCAAAATTAATATTTTTCCACATATACGCATCTTGCACACTATACAACATGTGTATAAGCAGGCTTCTCCACTACATCCCACGTACATCGGGATTTGTGACAGAAAATGAAATCAAATGTTGGCTTTCCATGTCATGACAATAGATCTATGATCCTTGGCCTTCCATATACTGGAAACATTCTGATTCGGCCCTTAAGTTCCATTTTGAAGGCTATAAAGAGGTCAATTTTGAGCTATGGAAAGACGAGAAAGAATTCAACTTTGAGAGCAAATTTGCTCTGGAGAAATTATTTACTTCATATTGAGTCTGCATCCATTTGTCCTTTAAGAATGAACACAGTGTTTAGCCCCCAAGCTCTTCCCTTATTGATTGAGAACCTCATTATTTCTCTCTTATGAGCTTGCCTTTGGTGGAGGCCCAGCTAGACGGAACTTAGTTTCTCGATTCCAAACCGTGCCGACACAGAATTTTGTAACATTTTCACTTCTACTGATCATTTATTAATAGAAATACTCTTTTCCCATCCAATTGATATCTTGCAAATATATGAGTTATTATCCATGGGTGTTTTTGTTCTGTTTATTAATGGATTATGCTATCTAATGTGCTAACCTTTTATATTACCACCATATGCTTGCTTTTCTTATTTTTTGAGAACTTGTCACAGGTATATAGCTTTGGGTCAAAGTGATCAATGGTGGACTTTATCGGATGTCTCGACGAGGTAGGATTCTTACTTATCTCGCTTGCATATTGGTTTATATAGAATGTTATTGGGATAGAGTTGATTTCTGTAGTCATTTTTTGTCTGTTGTGGTTTACCCTAGCCATAGAGAGATTTTCCTCGTAAAATAATTGGGGACCATACTGGGGATTGAATCTTCTTTCTTAAGGTTTGGAGTACTTTTCTCCATATATTTCTCTTGTTTATATTGTGGTTCTTGTCGTATCATTGCTTGACAGTTCCTGATCACTCTGGGTCTGATTTTTCAGCCTTTTTGCCTTGCCTAGCTTTGTTTTAAGGAATATATGTGCCTTTGTACCTTTAAAGTTGCATACATACGTTGGTTGTATTACTGCAAGCTGTGTATATATGCTTTGTTTGCCTGAACAGTCATGTTACATCAGTTTTCCTTGCTTTTTTGCTGGGTCTGGTGGTTGTTGGGTGGGATTTTATGTCTGCTGAGTCTTATTAGGTATTTGTAGTGTCTGTTGAGTGTTTATGGGATGATAGGAAACCCTCTTTTGGTTGAATTTATGGGTGAAGTCTTTCTCATCATATTTTCATTTTTTGTTGTCCTTGTACATTGGGCTGGGTGTTTTGCTGCTTGGTATCTTGTTTGAGTTGTCTCTTTTTATACACAGTAGGACTATATATCAAGTTACTTTTCAGTCCATGCATTTTCAGTTTTGTTAGATTGAAAATACTAAAAAATAGTCATTTTGCATTGCTTGGCAATTTTTGTCTTTTGAGTATTTTTCATTAGCTTAGTGCATATAGTGAAAGATTGCATTATTTCTTCTGAATTGCAGGGTTGAATTTGAAAATTGAAATGGTTTTTAGAAGCATACCATTCATTAAAAGTTAAAGTTAGGACTTCGCATCATTTTCATATTCACTTTTATTGCAGAGTCATAACACCATGAGTTTCACTACCATACCTTTTTGAGTAATCACAACCATTAAAATCAACACTATAATTTAAAATTAAATAGTCAGGATTTTACTTTCTAGGCTGCACAAACTAGCCTAGGATTTAGTGCCTTGGAATAGGATTTTGTGAGTAAACTTCTCCAAGGAAATTAAATCAGCATATGTGTCTGATTCAGGGAGTGGAGAAATCCATTGTATAATTGGTAATATTAGGAGGCTCCACTCACACCGGAGTTAATCACGAGGTTGCAAGAAGTCAGCTAAAGGGATATCCCCCTAATACCTTCCTAGAGTCAGAGATATTTTTGGGGATCTTTATAATGCCTTTACCTCCATGAGAGGCTGCACTTTCAAGGTTTTGGGCTTTGCTACCCTACCCATATGGTGGACCTAACTTATGACTTCTTTCCTGTGCATCGGTTATACAGTGGTTTATTAGTTTTTCTAATTATGTGTCTCATAGGTTACTTGCAGGGGTTATTCTATAGGTACCCTAGGTCAGATAAGGGTCAGACAACACACAGTCGTTATGGAGGATTACCTCTCGAGGGGGATCTGACCGACTAGTTGTTAATCCCACGAGGGCCCTTATAACTGATTATGTTACCTCTAATCTTTAGCAGGGAGTTTCAAGCCCCTGTTGGGAGAGACATACCTTCTTTAGGGAGGGAGGCCACTTGGGCACTTTACCCCATTTGTATGCATTTTGGTCGTTTTACTTTTTAGTGTTCTCTTTGATTACTAGTTGACCTTAAGAGTTTAAACTGAGTTCTCATTATCATGGATATTGGATTTCCTTTGGCTCCCTCATTTATCGCTACCTACTCCATGATGCCTGCTCATTTCATGGGGACGAGTCCTTCCATTTTTCATAATTGTATGCAGAACTATGGCACTCAGTCCATGCCTTGGGTCTCTAGTCATTCTCCCAATGATATGCCTTCACCCTTGCAATCCTCTCCCTAGTCCACTTATAGGAATCCTAGCATTGGATATGGGGGAACCATGGCCCCAATGCCTACGTATTCATTTTCTATGAGTCATGTCCCTCAACCATATTTTACAACAAGAGGTTGGAACCTCCCCTCTTACAGATTCAATCCCAGTTATTCTTTTTCAGGAGACAATACTCAGATGGGTTCTTATTACACCCAATCCATGTATCCTTTGTCCACCATATCAGTTCCTTCGAACACTTTTCCCATGATGATCCCTCATATATCCCTGGGTACTTCATATGGAGAGAATCAGTTTTACGGTTTGGGCTACCCTCTTTATGGAACCCCTTCGCAAGGGGGAAACACATATCCTCACTCGAATAACCCTTATCATACTTTCGTTTCTTCGCATACTTCAGTGATGATGCCCATTCAGACTTCTCTGAATCAATTAAACGGAGGATACTACCTTTCCAGATAGGGATAGGGGGTAAACCAGGACCCTTTCTGGACTGCAATATTTCAAAGCCAATATTTCCCTGGACCTTGGTATCAAATGCCACAAATCACCGCTATTCCATTCAATGTCATTCATATTGGAGCTCCATCACCAACCTCTTCCAGCCATGTTGGGGATGGGTCGACAACTCCTACAAGTCAAGTTGACAAACCGCGCCTGGATGCTACTAGTCATGCTGGGGGCACCACTCTAATCGCCGTGAGTCATATCAATGCTAAATCTCCAACCTATGTACATCATGTAGGAGATGACTCTCTCAACTTGGCTTGTCATGTTGAGAACATGTCATCAACCACTGTGAACAACGTTGGGGGAATTGAGAAGCCTAGACATCTCATTGTAAACCTAAATTCCTTTGAATTAATTGTGAAGCAAATCAACTTACTCATTTTTGTCCAACCACTGCTGGAATACTAGAAGTGTGGGGCTCACGTAAGGGCCCTTCAAGTTCTAAGGCATCTGTGGTTTCCCCACACCTTGTTTCTCCTTTGATTTACATGGCACTAATGTTGTCGCAATCCTTTCCTAACCTCACCCCCATTGTTGAGGGTGATGTGTCCCCTATCCCTATCATCATGCATCCTCTTCAACCTAGAATTGAAGAAGTGGTTGTACCAGTGCAATCCCTGGGAAATCCTACTCTCCTTGTGGAGAGTGATGGATCCTTTAATCATGTTGTTAGCATTCATGATCCTGCACCTTCTTAACAAGAGAGAGTTTTATTTTCACCAAGTCCTCTCCCTCCGAGTTTTGAGGAAATCACCTTCGAATGGGATGGTCATGTGGGGTATCCAATTCCCCTGCCTATGTCTTTTCCTATGAGATAGGTGGGGGAATTGGATACCCCATCGACTTGAAGGGATTTGGGTTTTCCCAATATTATGTCAGCTATTTGTAAGATGTTGACATTCCGTAGAAGTTTTGCATGGGAGGCTTTCCCCCCTCCCCCCCCCGTGACTTACCTCCTAGAATCTCCCACATGAGTTTAATTTAAGCTCTTTTCTAGCTCATCTTTAAAAATCAAAAATATTTTCGAGTGATGTTTCCCTTTCACACTCGTTAAATTGGACTTGAAAGACCGTGAGTCTTAGTTAATCTCTTTTTCGACTCATCAAAACGTGAAAATATTGTTGAGTTAACTTGTCTTTTTCACATTCGTAAATTGGTTTTGAAAAGACGTCTATTTGGCACAAGTTTATCCCTTTTTCACACCAAGTAGACTAAAATACATAAAAAATGACATTTTTTTGGCGTTAAGTTGTGATTGCATCTCATGCCCTTGTTTGCAGTATTGAGCCTATAGTTGGTTCTCGCTTTGCATTATAAACTATTTTCCTCAACATTTTTTCATCCTCAACCAAGCAAATCCTTGTGTATATCCTTCGCAATTTGACACCTTATACCTAGGAGGGAACATTCCAACAAGTGTCCATCTCCCACATGCATTTCCCTACATTGAGCATAGGTATGTTCCACTGCTGGAACTAGTTTTGATTACTTGTGACACTTGTTTCCTCCTCTGTATCATAGCATTCATTTGTCTATGAAAAAACAAAAAAATACAGGCGAGAATGGAGTATTATCTTATGTTGGGAGCATTCGTGTCTCCTTTCAACATAGAACAAAGTTATTGAGTCCATTCATCATCATAATTTTGGGATTAGCATGGCCTTAGGAAAATGAGCTCGTTACATAGTCTTCTCTATCGACTGGTTACTCTTCTAGTCCCTATAGATAATTTCATTGGTGCCTCCTGCATCTCATGGTTTCATCATTAGGTCTGTGTTGCTGGAGTCCTTTATATTTCTCATGCTCTTGTTCAAAGAAACTATATCAACCTGTGTCGGCCACTCCTCGGAACTCTTGACTTTGCATGTCATCCATACCCTCAGTTTGTTTCATAATCACATGATATTGTAGTCCTATCATGCACCCTGGCCCTACTTTCATCATTGGTAGGTAACCTTGAACCCAACAGCTGACATTTCATCATTAGTTGTTGCCTGGGTGGTTTCCCTTGTGTTCGATGACAAGACATCTATTCACTCATTGGGATTCATGTAGTGTCTTGGATGCCATTAGCCTTATTGGTGGTTTCCTCTCCTTTGTCATTACTTTTCATCATTGGTTTCTATTCAAAGGGTCTTTTTTGTGTGTCGCTTACACTTAGCATATGTGAAAGACTCACAGGTTCGTTGGTTCATGAACTTGTTCTTCATCTTATTTCCACCAAATCATGAAGCTCCTCCTTTGTACCTCATGCTGACTGATGAGAGATTCCTTAATTCTCTCCTTTCAGCGGATCTCTTTCCATCGAATTCAACCCATTTATTTTAGAAATGAGACCTAGAGTGTTATGAGTACCTTGAGTCTTGCAGTCATTAGTGGAAGGCTATCTCACCATAGAATGATGGGAATACATTAATCTCTCCTTATCGATGGATTCTTCAGGTGTTTGACATCAAATCCTTTATTCACACTTGTAAGAATGTACTCGGTGCCTTGATACCTACTTTTATTATTGGTAGGTTTTCTCACATTTGTTAATGGTATACATCAATTACCAGTAATCAAATGATGTCTCATTGTGTTCGACCTCAACTCCTTTATTCACATGATGTATACTTGCACTCTTGGAGGATTGTGTAGAAGACTTGAAGACATCACTATGTGGTCGCAACTTTCCTGAGATGTTTCTTCTCTTTTATTGGACCAGTACCTATATGACTTCAGTGATCATGGGAGATCATATTGTACTCCATGGTATACATATATCCTTAGATTGGTTTTGAGACTAGTTCTACTGAGCCTTGTTCGTGACTATGAAAACTATTGGCATGTAACCGCATTTGTATTTTCCTATTCATGGCCACAAACACTTCTTTGGTATATTTTTCACATGGATTTGTAGTGTAATTTTACTGGAAGCCATGTATGCAAAGTCAGTACAGAATATAATGAGCAACGAGTTCATCCAGTTGGTCCCCTACCACTCCACTTATGTGTTATTTATAATGTATTTTGGCCATCAAAGATACTCCTCTGACTTCACACATTAGGGGGCATCTATTATAGCAAGATTTGCCTCACCCTATGCAATATTTCATAGAGGGCCTTATTCCATTTCCCTATGCAGACTTATCTTCCCTGTTGATAAAATACAGAGTCAAAAATTAATAGTTTTCCACATATACTCATCTTGCACACTATACAACATGTGTATACGCAAGCTACTCCACTATAGTCCATGCACATCGGGATTTGTGCCAGAAAATGAAATTAAATGTCGGGTTTCCATGTCACGACAGGAGATCTCTGATCCTTGGCCTTCCATATACTGGAAATGTTCTAACTTGGCCATTCAATTACATTTTGAAGGCTATAAAGAGGCCAATTCAGAGCTATGGAAATAGTAGAAAGAATTCAACTTTGAGAGAAAAGTTACTCTGGAAAAATTATTTACTTCATATTGAGTCTGCATCCCTTTTTCCTTTAAGTTTGAACACAGTGTTCAACCCCAACGCTCTTCCCTTATTGATTGAGAACCTCATTGTTTCTCTCTTATGAGTTTGCCTTTGGTGGAGGATTGAAGTGGTGGAGGCCCAGATGGAAGGAACTTAGTTTCTCGGTTCTGAACTGTGCCGACACAGAAGTCTGTAACATTTTCACTTCTGCTGATCATTTATTAATAGAAATACTCTTTTCTCGTCCAATTTATATCTTGCAAATATATGAGTTATTATCCATGGGCATATTTTTTATGTTTATTAATGGATTATTCTATCTAATGTGCTAACCTTTTATATTACCACCATATGATTTCTTTTCTTGTTTGTTGAGAAATTGTCGCAGGTATATAGCTTTGAGTTGAAGTGCTCAATGGTGAAATTCATCGGATGTCTGGATGAGGTAGGCTTCTTAATTATCTCTCTTGCATATCAGTTTATATATCATGTTATTGGGATAGAGTTGATGTTTGCACTCATTTCCTTCTGTTGTGGTTTACCCTAGCCATAGAGAGATTTTCCTCGTAACACTAGGCATGATCAAGTATTTTCAATTGCATAATTATTCTTCTCATGTAGAAGGAAGAATTTCCATCTATCAACTCAAGGGAAATGAATCCATGTGGTGGGATCAAATTGTGCAGGTGCAACACATTAAAGAGAAAAATGTTACTTGGAAGGAATTTAAGAAGTATTTTGGAAACAAATACTTGACTAAGAGATACTATGACAAGAAAATGAAAGAGTTCTTTAAACTCAAACTTGGGAGTATGACCATTGATAAATATGAAAGAAGGTTTTTAGAACTATTGAAGTATGTTTCTTTCATCAAGGATGAGATAGTTAAGATTCAAAGGTATTTTAGTGGATTTCCATCATTCATCAGTGACAAAATATAATATGATGATCTCAAAACATTGGAGGAGACCATAAGGTGAGCTAAATGGCTATATGATCAGCAAAAAGCAAGGCCAACTTTCCAAAAATATTCGGAAGACTAGAAGAAATTCAAGAGGGATCAAAGGAACAAGGGAACTAAGCCACCATTCTTCAAAAATAATCCTCAGGGACAACCAACTTCTAGTGAACCCGGAATGACTAAGACAGGGGGTCAAAGGCCAAGGAAGCCACCTATTCAATGTTGGGGTCGTAAAGGAGATCATATGTTTAGAGATTTTCCTCACAGAGGTGAAAAAGTGAGGATTTTTCACAATGTATAGCAAATTGAAACAATGGAAGACATGGTTAGAAGTATACCAAGGATCTATGCAACCATGGACAAAAAGAAAGTAGAGTATCATCCACATATGATTGAAGTGGAAGGTATGATCAACAACCAAACCATTTCTATTTTAATTTATTCAGGAGCTATTCATAGTTATATGGATCCTAAGATGGTGGAAAGTTTTCATTTTCCAAGAAGAAAGCATGAAAAATCTTGGTTGGTGCAGCTGGATACCAGAGACAAAAGAAAATTTAATGAGATGGTTAAGTCATGTCTTATGAACATGAATGGACTGAACACCAGGACAGATTTTAACATCTTGCATTTAGTTTCCTATGGTTTTCTAATAGGGATGGATTGGTTGGACCAACATCATGTTATCCTAGACTATCATAACAAGGCATCTACTTTCTTGGATGAGGAAGGGAACCTAAGGACAGGGTAGGGAATTCCTAGGGCAGTAATGATTAGAGGAATTCCAGCATTGCAGCTGAAGAAATGTTAAAGAAAAGGGTGTTAATTATTTGCAACACATATGAAAGAGACACTTAAAGATAAGGTGTCAAATATTGAAGATTATGCAGTCCTAAAAGAGTTTGAATATGTGTTTAAGGAAATACCAAGATTACCCCCTAAAAGAGGCATTGATTTCTCCATAAATGTGATTCCTGGAACAACTCCAGTATCCAAGACTCCATATAGGATGAGTACACCAAAATTGAAGGAGTTGAAAATGCAACTTGAAGAGCTCTTGAAGAAGGGATATATATGCCCAAGTGTGTCACCTTGGGCTGCCCCAGTTTTATTTGTGAAGATGAATAATGGAACATTAAGACTATGCATTTACTTTAGGAAGTTGAACAAGGTAACTGTGAAGAATAAGTATCCTTTGCCAAGAATTAATGACCTCTTTGATCAGTTTAAAGATGAAAAAATATTCTCCAAGATTAATCTCAGGTCAAGTTATTATCAAGTAAGAATTAAAGAAGAACACATCAACAAGATTGCTTTCAGAATAAGGTATGGTCATTATGAGTTCACAGTGGTTCCCTTTGGATTATCAAATGCATCCATTGTCATCATGTGCTTAATGAATGGTATTTTCAGAGAATACTTAGATAAGTTTGTCATTGTTTTTTTAGATGGAATTCTTATATATTCTAAATCAGAGGAAGAGCATGAACAACACTCGAGGATGGTATTACAAGTATTAAGGGATCATCAATTATATGCCAAATTGAGCAAGTGCTCATTTTATCAAAAGAAAAATCAGTATTTGGGAAATATCATTTAATAGGATGGGATAGCAGTGAATCCTAAGAAGATAGAAGCCATTAGAGGATGATCAGCACCAATGAATCTGACAGAGATCAGATCATTCATGGGCCTTGTAGGATATAATAGGAGATTTATTGAAGGATTCTCAAAGATTGCACACCCAATCACTTCCTTGCAAAAGAAGGGTGTGAAATTTCAGTGGACATTGGATTGTGAAAAGAGTTTCCAACACTTGAAGAAATTATTAAAAAGTGCTCCAATACTAAGGATTGCAGATCCAAATGGAGACTTCATTGTATGCACAAATTCATGTAAAGAAGGACTTGGTGGAGTCCTCAGTCAAAATGGGTTCGTTGTATGTTATGAATCAAGGAAGTTGAAGGAGCATGAAAGGCACTATGCCACTCATGATTTGGAGTTTGAAGTCATAGTACATGCCTTGAAGAAGTGGAGGCACTACATCATGGGGAAAGGGTTTGAGTTGAGGATAGACCATAATGGTCTAAAATATTTATTTGATCAACCAACTCTAAATGCTAGGAAAAGCATGTGGTTAGAATTTCTTAGTGAATATGACCTTGATATAAAGCATATCAAAGGGAAAGAGAAAAAAGTGGTTGATTCACTCAGTAGAGGAGTGCATGAGTTGGATGCTACATCCATTAGAATGTACCAATTAGATTTGAAAGATAGAATTTTGGAGGCTGGAAAATCAGATTTTCAATACAAGGAATTAGTGGAAAAATTATAGCAAGGTATTTTGCAGCAGAAAATTGAAGACTATAAGCTAGAAAATGATAAAATTCTCATATACAGGGAAATAATTTATGTAACAAATTCTCAGGAATTGAAAAAAATGATATTGAGAGAAATGGATAATGTACCTTATGTTGGGCACCCAAATTATTAGAAAACTATTTCAGTTGTCAAGAGCCAACATTATTGGCCATGCATGAAGAAATAAGTTGTTGATTTTATTGCCAAATGTTTGGAATGTCAAAAGGTAAAGGCTGAGCATAGACACCCAGATGGTTTGATACAACCATTACCCATTCCTGAGTGGAAATGGGAAGTTGGAACAATGGATTTCATCACCAAACTTCCCAGAACAAACAAGAAACATGATTTTATTATGGTAGTGGTGGATAAGCTTACTAAAGCTTCCCATTTTATTCCAGTAAATCTCACTCACAAGGAAACCAACATTGTTGATGTTTATATGAGAGAAATTTCTTGATTACATGCTATACCAAAGACAATTGTGTCTGACAAAGATCCAAAATTTACATCAAATTTTTAGAAGGGATTATTCAAGGGATTTGGAAGAAATTTGAATTTTAGCACAATTTATCATCCAGAATCAGATGGACAAACAGAGAGGGTGAATCAAGTGATTGAGGATATGTTGAGGATGTATGTGATGGATAAACCATGAAAATGGGAAGAATACCTATTTTTAGTAGAGTTTTCTTATAAAAATGAGTACCAAGCATCTATAAAGACAAGCCCATTTGAGGAACTTTATGGAAGAAGGTGCAACTTCTTAGTAGAGTTTTCTTATAAAAATGAGTACCAAGCATCTATAAAGACAAGCCCATTTGAGGAAATTTATGGAAGAAGGTGCAACACACTGGTAAGATGGGGCAACCCAGCAGATAGAGAAGTAGTTGGGAAAGAATTACTCAGGGAAATGGAAAAGAAAATGTTTAAAATTAAACAGAATATAAAGGCTTCCCAAGACAGGCATAAAATCTATGCTAACAAGGGTAGAACTCACAAGGAGTTTAAAGTGGGTGCTCATGTATTCTTGAAAGTGAAGGCCAACAAAGGCTCTCTGGAGTTGGGAAATTGTTCAAAGTTGGTAGCTCGCTATTGTGGGTCATTTGAAATCCTAGAGAGGATTGGGCCTATAGCATACATGCTTTCCTTACCTACATTAATGACCATTCATAATGTATTTCATGTATCATTAATTAATAAATATATACCTGATGCTAATCATGTTATTGATTGGAATGTGATTCAGATGGAGCAAGAAGGCGCTTTCCAAGTACATCTGATATGCATTCTAGACTGAAAAATAAAAAAACTCTAGAATCGATCCATAGGGGTTTTAAAGGTCCAATGGACCTAGTATGGTCCTAAGGACACAACTTGGGATCATGAAGATGCTATGCGGGTAGAATTCCTGCATATTTTTTAGGATTTTTGAAATTTTGGTTGTATATGTGTACATAATGCACTGAGGATAGTGCATAAATAAGGGGAGGGGATTGTATTAGCCCTAGGATGAACCCCAACTATAAATGTAAATGTAAATTTACTTAATTTGGTGAGTTGTTTGATATCATTTTTGTATGCACCTTCAATGGCATAGTGCGCACATGTACTGCACACTAAAATGATGAAGTGTGCACATTCTAGGATACCGCGCGCAAAAAACTTAAGTGCACATGATTTTGAGGCTAGGGAGCCTTTCTGTATATGTTGTGTTTTATAGGCTGGTGAGCCAGTTATTATAAGCTAGGAGGTTTATGTGAGAAATTAGGCTAGATATCCTAGATGTTAAAGGCCAATGAGCCTATTTTTGTATATGTCTTATCATTAATGAAAAATGCATTGTTGTGTGTATATCGACCATGATAAAAGAGTATGGGGGACTAAACTCCACTAGTTAGGGAAAGGAGGGGATAAAAGTTAAGGGAAAGGGATAAGCTAGGGATCTTAAGCCAAAAAAGAATATTATATTAATATTCCTTAAAGTATAAAGTTTGGATAATTATTTTATCCTAAGTTCTAAGGATGGGGACAAGTGGACCAAAGTAGATCTCAACATGACAAGTCTAAATTTGGGAACATGCATACATATAGTTTGGACTTAGTTCATTTTCCATTCATTCATTCATTCCATGATCATTCACTCACTCATTCAGTTGTCCTATGTACCTTCCTATACCTGTATCTATACCCATACATATATATGTACCCATACCTCTATCTGTACCTGGTTAGCTTAGGAGTTGGACTAAAGAAGTGGGTTGTTAGGCCCGTGGGATACTGAAGAGGTGGGTTTTTATGCCTGTGAGAAATTTCTCTCTAAGTGAGAGAATTTCTTAGAATTGATTTCCTGAAGGTTCCAAACTCCAGCTACAAGGCTCTGAGACTTCCTGTTCAGCCTGTTGTTGAAGCCTCGGAAAGGAAGTGGGGCATCTGAAGGAATGTCGAGCAAAGAAGGGGAACACTTCCTGGGGTGGGACAGGAATGTGGGGAATGAGGGACTATAGGTTGTTAGTTTTAGTAGGTACCTGTGACAGAGTATTTCCTATTGTTTGAGATGCATCAACCTAGTTAGGAATCCCTTTACCCGGGTGGAGTTTAGTCCCATCTCGGGGGTGACCCACTGCTGAGAGTGATGAGCAGTGTGGTATAAGGCTGGGAGGTTCATGGAAGGTCTACACGTAGTTGGTGGTATTTTTACCAAGATAAGTTCCAATGGTGTGTTAATTTACACGTGACATTATTATTTATGTGTTTAATTTTATGGCTTTTTCCTATGTGTGGTTTATACCTGTCTTTATATTCATGGGTATTTCCTGTCTATGCTGCATGTATATGTTTAATTTTATTTTTGTATGAATCTTCGCATTTACATAATGTATTTGTCTATTTTATGTTTTATATATAAAGTTCTATAAGAGTTTCTGTGTGTATATGTTTTAATTTGCATACAGTTCAAAAACCATTTAGGTGGTATAGCCCAGTTGGATGTTGGGGATGTTGCAATATGGTATCAGAGCATGAAATTTTTTTGGTGGCATGACCTAGCTTGGGTGGTCGAGTATGTTATAGTATGAGATCAAGAAAAATATAAAGGAAAAAAGGAAGATGTTAGATACAAAAATATTTGGAGATGAAATGGAAAACAAGAATAATGTGTGAATAAAGACCAGGTCCCATAGATCACAGGATTTAAAATAGTACCATAAATAAAATAAGAATAGGTTCAAGCAATTATACTTTCAGGCATTGTAGTGCAAGATCAATCTATAGGAAGAAAGGAATAATTCAAAGTTCAAAGAGATGATGAATCTACAGACTATGAGGAATATTACTCTAGATGATAGCTGGTATTTTCTGAGCCATCTAGCTTGGAGACTCCTAGTAAATATGAATATTGAATAGGGGGAGTCAGTGCAGTAGCTACTACATATCGGAGAACCATATTTTTAGCCGTAAGACGTGATTACAGAAACAGATTCAGAGAAGTCAGATAGCATAAGTGCAAAGTAACAGATTGATCGGTTGAGAAGCAGTGTTCCCACACAGGTGTCAGTTTGTATTTACACATGAAAAAGTTTATGATTGTAGTCAAGAAGAGATATCTTCAGTACATGTTTTTACAGACATGAAGATTTTGGTTTGCAGATAGAGAAGATTAGTAGACATATTTGATTCAATATGATAAACATGAACATGTGATGATTAGTTGTAGGATATTCGGGAGATGCCTTCATGATAGTTCAATGACAGATGAGTCAACATTGTGAACAGTTGAGTAGCAGGGTTATGAACATTTTATGACATATGGAAAGAGACGGGTTCATGATATTCTTATAAGGTACAAGAAACATAGGTCAGATGCATAGCAACATATTTACAATGGAATCAATGGAATCAGTTAGTCACAAAAAGGAAAAGCAATGAAAGGCACAACAAAATACGGAAAGAGAAACCATCAGCAGAATCTATATCATCATAATGAAATCATTGAACAATCAAGTAATTGAATAAATCAAGTAATGAATGATTTTAATATATGTTATTGAATTTCAAGAGGAAGCACCAATAGACAATAAGAAAAACTGGAAGAGACGAAAGGAAACATGTACAAGTAGGCCTACATCTATCTACATATTGAAGAAAAGTCAAGAGAAGAGAAATCATCAGAGAAAGAGATCTAGACAGGAATATTAGAAGTATGCATACAGGGGGAGACATATGGAAAGTGTGAGTTACCTTTTGTCAAAGAAGTAAATAAATAACAAAGTCATGGAAATGAAGAGAAACAATAGATGCATGATGACAAGAGGAGAAACCCCAAGGAGAGATACCCTTTTCCATTGATTTCAAAGGGGGAGAGTGAGAAACATTGATGAGAAGAAATGGTCATAGGGGGAGCATGAGTGTTGGAGAATCAATATTTCCATCAGTGTTGCCATCAATGTTGGTGTTTCCATCAATACCAAAGGGGGATATGTTTGGACAGTTGGCTTGGAGAGTTAGTTTGGACAATTGGTTGTCATTGATGTCAACCCTTGGAGAGGTCCAGAGATGTTGGACAGTTGATTGAAATTTTTATTATTGAGATTGATAATGAGTTAATTGGGTGCATTTGATGTAATCTACATGTAGCCCCATAGGTTTGTGTATGGGACCCAAAGTTGATTAAGGAATATGGACAAGATGGGCAGTGTAATTATAGGGAATAATATCAAGTACACTTCGTTCTATTTTTGGTGATATCTGGAATGCCACATGGTTCCTCATGGCTAGGGAGATATGGCCTTGTAAATTTGGAATCCACAAATAGTGGTAAGGAAGCCCCTAGTTGGTTATAGTATTAGTCAAAGGGTAAAGTGGTTGCAACAAGACATACCTAAAGTAAGGAGAGAAGTTACTATGAAAAAGTATATAAACACCTCAAGGATTCTCTCATAAGGAAATACACACATTACAATTCAATATCTATATTGTGAATGTTATGTTCTAGTATTGTGATCTTTTGGCTAGTTTGTGACAACATTTTTCTGAGGTTGCAAAGCAAGGTTGAAGGTGAAAGTCTCGGAGTTGTAAAAACCCTAGTTTTTGAGGCATCCATGAGTTGCAAGTTAGAAGGGCATGAATGTATGTGGGCTACAGTGAAAAAAACCATAGATATCTATGGGTACTAGTAAAAGAAGTCACGGATCTATGAGAATATTGTGAAAGGGTGAGAAGAGATGTTGGTACCTGGTTGCTAAGGATTGTGGAAGAAGTTACATGTCAGTTTACAGTATATCAAGTCATCTATAGGATAATAGGTAAGTTTTAAGGGTTATGGTTATGGTGTTATGGTGTTATGGTACATGCATTGTGATGTTAGTATGTGATATGACACATCTTGGTGATGTTATGGTACATTGATTAGAAGCATTGTTGGCTATATTGGTGTATGGTTTGGTGCATACTTGAGGCTTGGTATATTGTGTTATGAGGTTGCATATTGGTGAGATTGAGGAGCATGCTAGAGGCATCTGTTTTTGGACTTTGGTAAATGATTTGAGGCACATCATTGGTTGCATGGTACATGTTGGTTGAGGTCTAATTGTTGAGATACATTGTTGGTTCATTTCTTGGTTTATTGGTATACGGTGCATGGCATGATATGGTATATGATTCTTACATGGTATGGTGTTGATGTACATATTTGATGTGCAAGGTTTCCACATGGTATGATACCTCGTATGGTACATGTGGTGATGGTGCAAGTATTGGTGCATAGTTGATGCATTGGTTATGGTACAGGTTGCGGTACATGGTTGATGCTTGGTATGGTATAGGTTGATGGTTTGGACACATATCTTGTGATGGTATGTTTGTGATATTAGTAAATGCTTGGTAGAGGCATGTGTTGGTGATGTTGGACATCTATTTGAGAGGTTTCCTTGGTATATGATCCATGTGAGAGGATGTGATTGAGTATCGGTGACAGTGACAGGTTGGATAGGTTGATGTGGCAGGTTGGATATAGTGACAGGTTGATAAGCTACAGGTTGATGTGACAGTGACAGTGGCAGTGACACTGACAATGACAGCTGCAGTTACAGTGGCAATGATTGTGGTAGTGACAATTGGTCTACACTTATATTTCAGAGCAGGAGTATGGGGAAAGGAAAGGGGGTTGTAGCCTTCTTCTGGTTGGATCTATAGAATTAGAGAGTTCTAGCTTCCTTTAAGTTGGATCCTAAAAATCAGGGGGTTGTAGCCTCCTTCTGGCTGGAGCTAGATAATTTAGGAAGTTGTAGCTTCCTTCATGTTGGAGCCTAAGAATAGGGGATTGGAGCCTCTTTCCAGTTGCATATGGGGAATTTGGAATTTGGTGCTTCCTATGAATGAATTTTTGATCTATATAAGAAATCATTCAATGGCTTTCTCCCATTTGGGTTTCCATGTAAAAAATGGCCTACTGTGTATTTGATGTGATTCTTCTTATGATTATGTGTTCATGATATGTTGAATATAAACATAGATGATACATTTATGATAAACTGTTGAACATTGTTGTTAAAGGGAAAGAATATATATTGTGGTCAAAAGTGGTATAAAGTGATCATATTGATTCACCGACAACTCTCAGTATTCCAACACTCATCACCCCATGGAATCCCAATCATTCTCATACAGAAGAAATACATGACTTCAAAACTTTGTATTTATTAAAGAGCTCTAAACAAAATCATAGTTAGGAATCGGTACCCAATTCCATGAATTGATGACCTTCTCGACCATCTCAAGGGGGAAAAGTACTTTAGTAAGATTGTTCTGAAGTCCAACTACCACCAAGTCCCCATATAATATATTGATGTATGGGATACCACTTTCAAGTTTGAAGAAGGGATTTTTGAGTGGTTGATCATGCCCTTTGTCTTGATGAATTCTCCATCCACCTTCATGAGGTTGATGGATGACATATTTTGTACCTTCATTAATTATTTTATAGTTGTATATCTAGATGAAATCCTCGTCTTTAGAAAGAGTTGGGAAGAACACTTGCTACACATTCAATAGGTCCTCCACACTCTAGAACAACACATGTTATATGTTAACATAGATAAATTCTCCTTTAGAATGACCAAGGTTCAATACTTCGTATATGTTGTAGATCAACATGGTTTCCATGTCAATCTAGTCAAGATCCAAGTCATTTGTGACTGACCAGCCCCAACAACACTCACTGAGATTCAGAGCTTCTTAGGCCGCACCAAATTCTATCATATATTTGTATTAGTGTTCTCCCATATCACATGGGATCTCAGCCAAGTAGCCAAGGGTGGTTACAAAGCCATTTTTTTGTGGGAAATATCACAACAAAAATATTTTAATGATCTGAAACATCACTTATGCTCAACCTTGGTGCTCACCTTACCTGATATGCAACAACCATTTGAGATTGAGGCTGATGCTTCCAATTATTTTGTTGGTGTCGTTCTCACTCAACACTATCATCCAATGGCCTATCATAGTGAGAGACTCTCATATTTCATCCATAAGTACCCCACATATGACAAATAAATGTATTCTATCGTACAATCATGTTTCCAATTGAAGCATTACATTATGGGGAAGGAGACAATAAGCCATACGGATCATAGGCCTCTACAATTCACATAGACACAAGGTAAATTGTATAATGACCTTCATAAAAAGTGGTCCACATACTTGCAACAATTTCACCTCAACATTAAGTATAAGAAAGGGAGAACCAATAAAGTCATTGACTACCTTAGACGACCTCCAGTTGAAAAACTAACCATACTACATAGTTCTCGAATATTTCGGGCATGAGACCTCTAGGTGGTCCCAACTCTATTATAGCAATCTTGACTTYGCTATGACCTACCAGATGTTGGGAATAGGAACGTTTGTTTCTGAATTCTATCTTCAAGATGGACTGCTATGTCATCTGGGTCATCTCTGCATTCCTTCAAGTGAGCGTACAAGGTTTATTTTTTAATCCTACTACAGTCGAGTGGAAGGAAAATTAGGCKTGGAGAAGACAATGGTTTTACTAAATAAGTATTTCTATTGGCCAAAGCTTTGACAAGATGKTAGTAAGTATATCACATATTGCACTTCCTATTCCATTACCAATCTATCCATTAAAAAACAAGGACTGCAAATCCCTCTTCCTACTGCTGATGGGGCTTGGGAATCCATCTCGATGGACTACATGTTAGGTATCCCCTCAACCAAGCATCGAAATGACTATGTATTTGTGGTTTTTGATCAATTCTCTAAGATGGCCATTATGACCACCTATAGGAAGAGTATCACAACCGAGGCCACTTCCAAGCTCTTCTTCGAGAGTGTATGGGTACACTTCGGACTACCACATACCATCATATCATATTGTCAAAATAAATTATTGAACACATTTGGTTCGATCAGTTGGTCGTTATTGGAAACCAAGTTCACCAAATCCACTTCCTTCCACCCTCTGACCGATGGAATCATAGAGGTCATCAATAGGATGATCATGCATCTCTTGTGCATGTAGAACTCAAAACATACATGTACCAAAGCCATGGGAAATAATTCTTATTAGTTAAGTATTCCCCCCTTCCTTGGATTACACCTGGTATTCAATGTGGGCCTCCTTTGGCCATATTTTCCACCACTATTGGATACATCGGAGGTGACATATTAGATGACACCTATAGATATAAACCCTAACTAAATGGAACATGAAACCATTGATTGGATCATGGAAACATAGCTTAAGGGAACTCGCCAACAAAATATCCAACTCTTCGGGTTGTCAAAGAAGAGGAACTACTGCACCAAGGCAAGTGGCTCATCAAGCGTCAAGTTTAGCAGAAATTTCTCTATTTGATGGGGGCACTCAAAAAAATGGAGATGATTTCTTCCTAACAGGGGAGGACTGATCTAGGTGGACATGGATGGCCTCTCACATATTCTATTGGCTCAACATACAATTTCCATTTTGGCAGTTTTTCTATAGTTTTTTGGGACCCAATGTTTTGGGGTCGTTTTGAGGCCCTAAACAACATTTTTTTGACATGGAAACGCCCTATAGACTCTTGTTAGTTTTATAGCCTTAATTTCCACCCTATTGGCCATAGAGGAATCTATAATAAGATGTAAGCCAAAATGCACATTTTTCCTAAGATTTGATCCACTTTGGAGATCCTTGTAGGACACATGGTAGAAAACATGTGAGGATCATCGRTAGTCACTAGTAGCTCAACAAGAAAGGATCTATGAAATTTCTAGACTCATGAAGTTATGAGGTTATAGGAAAGGGATGRTTTTTATATCCCTGGAAGATCCTAGGAACTCACATCATTTGAAGAAATATAGAGCACAAAAAAAATCAAGACAAGAAGTTTGATGGAAAATTATCACTAGACAACACTAATGTATTCACACCAATGGTACATATTTATAGTACAATGGGTGATGCCACCTCATAGARAGATTTTCTCTAKATCCTAAAATCATGTATGATGATTAGGATAGGAAATCTTAACTAACTCATTAGTCATGACTTGAGGATATATTACTAATATCCTAAATTAATAATACAAATATAGGTGACAATTAGATTTAGTGATTGGTAAGGTAAGTCATAGGCTAACATTCCCCCCCTCAATCACAAGTCTAATCAATAATACCAGTAATGAATCATAAACTAGTATCATTTCTAAGTATTCATATTAAAACTCCTCATATGAACCTCAATGAAGAACTGCCTAAAATAATTCCAATCTGTATGTTGAATGGTTCATCTGAAATGAACTGGAAGAGACATGATATATGGAAGTGAACAACTGCAATGTCTAGACATTTCTTGATTTTTTGAATTTTAGATAATTTTTCCAAGTATTTGAGCCAGAAGAATCTAATGTATTCTACTAACTGGTGAACATGCAGTATCACCACTCTACTATCAGTGCATCACTGAAAGTTCTCTCTGAATCTGTGGTTTGGGATAACCATTGACCAATTGATACCATGTATTTGATGGTTTTTGGATAACCACTAACCAATTTTGACACGTTTAGGTGTCCATATGTTGGATTACTGAGAGGGGGGGTCAATCAATAATAGAGAAATTTAATCCTTTTTTAACCATAAAATGCAAGTGTTATATCAATGTAGCATTATCATTCAATAGTTTCAAAGTAAATAAACAAATAACAAATGAGAAATCATACACATACACAATACACTAGTATTTTTACGTGGAAACCCAAATCGGGATAAAAACATGAAATATTTTTTATTATATTTCTTTAAGAATTACATTAATTGGACGCACCAACTTCCTTTTTTTTCCAACTGCAACTGGAAGGAGGCTCCAACCCCCTAGTTTCTTAGGCTACAACCTGAGGGAAGCTTCAACTCCCTAATTCTCTGGATACAAAAAGAAGAAGGCTACAGCCCCTTATGTTCTTTGGCTACAACCGGAAGGTGGCTACAACCACCTTCTCTTGCCCCGTCCAACCTCCCTATCATAGAAATAGAATGATGGAACAATTTTCACACTATCACTATGAGATATATTGTTGTAAACTTGTACCAATCATCATGCACTAAAAAACCTATACCAAACAACTTGTAATCAACCTGTACCATAAACAAGTGCATCAACCATGCACCAACCTATACCTCAACCTGTACCATCAATGAGTGCATCAACCATACACCAAATATGTACCAATCATGCATCAAATACACATAAACTATGACTAATCAAGATGTACCAACATCATCAACTATACAACTCATTTATGTGCCAACTCATCAACTTCTTATGTCAATCACGTACCCAACATGTACCTGAACCAAAATCCCTCATCAATTTCATCATCCAAATCTAATTTGTAACTCTGTAATAGACCTAGTGTATATGATCACATACCTGCAAACCTTCATTAACTTTAATAGCAAGAGACTAGCATTTTCATCAAACTTTACTTTAGTCTCACATGACTAATTTTGTATTAGTCAACAACCCTAACTTGAAATAATCATAACTATGTACCTATAATGAATAAATATCTAAAAATAGTATAGAATTTTCATCAGTGTCTTTTATGCAACTCCTCTAGTTTTCACTGCTTGGAACCTCTCAGAAAAGGAGTTATAGAAAAAATGGCATACCTTGTTGAATTATGGCTTATTCTAAAGAGAGAACTTGTAGAGAGTGCCCCGCATGGAAAATTTGTTACATGGATATGAAAATGGTAAAATGAATACTATAGACTGTACCTAACCAATACATTTTGTCTTACTGAATTTGGATATGTTATGAAGAAGTTATGTCATTTTTACCTAAACACCTATTTTAGACTAGTTTCAGGACTAGCCACAAACCCAATTTTCCACAGAGTCTAACTCCAAAAATACAACGACCCACAAGATGAAATTTTTATCACATCTACTTGGATATGTTTCCTCAACGGGCTCTAGATTTCACGGTCTAAATCATGCCAGAAAACAATTTATTGCGAAAAGGGTGAGATGACCTATAAAACATACCTTAGAAAGCATCATCAAAATAATTTATCCTCCCTTGAATTTCGACCTTATTTACTTCACCTTCCCTCTAAAATTCACCATATATATCCTTTTGTTACCTCAGTCACTTGTAGATATTCAATATTCTCAAGTGTAATTAAAATTAGAGACCCTTTCCTCTTATTTATACTTTTATGTAGCTTCCTCAAGGGGTTACCTTCTAACCATCTTAAACCACTTTCCTTATTTTAGGGCTAACCCACTTCTAACCACTTGTCCAGTTAGTAATTTCTCCATAAAATTTATTATTTAAATAATTTCTTTTGTATCCACTTTTACTTATATTACACTCATCACTTCACTTTATTATTTAAATAATTTCTTCTTTGCAACCACTTTGACTACTTTGACCTTTTGGGGCTTCTAGATGACTCATGAGGGTTCTCCAACTTCACATGGCCATAAATATCTAACCGTGAGGATTTATGTGATGTTCCACATACCACGGGAAATGGCATGACATGTACTATCCATATGGAATAGTCTTACCTTCAAATATATTAAAACACATACCATTATACATCAAACAAACGTGGGTCCATTACCCAAACTTTTGTGCTACCAGAATTCGCTACCAGACTTTCTTCAAGGGTTGACATCAATGAAAACCAACCAAAATAATCAACAATATCCCCCTTTGGCATTGATGGCAACACTCGGATGCAATATTGAATTCATATCACTCATGCTCACCCTATGACCATCGCTCCCCCTGGAACCATTCCTCTATGTTCTTTCTCCAAGCATTTACCTTTGCATCTAAGAAATCTCTCCCTCTTTGTCATCAATGGAAAAGGTATCTTTCCATCTGGGGTTGCTCCC
>JASDQU010688899.1:6195-26726 GCA_032191745.1 Picea mariana
AAACGATGAGTACGGGAATGCAGATATTGATGGTGGGTATGGGAATATAGGTTGGAGGTTGAGTACTTCATAGACGTTGGTGCAGGCACAGAGGTAGCCATGGACAGAATCACTAATATCAGAAGAAGAAAAGCCATTTCTTCCTTTTCGATTACAAATTCTCTCAAAGCCCGTGAGTTAGCTATTGAGAGCTCTTCACATATAAAGAAGTTGTGTGTGAGTTAGCTGTTGAGAGCGGTTCATATATAAAGAAGTTGTGTATAGAGGTCGACGACCAAGTGGGACCATATAGATGAAGCGAACGCACAGGGAAATTGTTCAAAGTTAACCCACGGTGACTTAAGAGTCTTTATCGGGTCTTCCCGTGTGAGTCTTCCACGAAATGGGAAATATTTAAGAGTCTTTATCGGGTCCTCCACGAGAAGGAAAAATTTCAATCTTTATCGGTGGTCTTCTACGACAAGGAAAAAAAATTTAAGAGACTTTATGGGGTCCTCCACTAGAAGGAAAAATTTAAGTCTTTATCCGTGGTCCTCCACAAGAAGGAAAAAAAATTGAGTCTTATGAAAAATTTTATTCTCTTTATTATAATTTTTGAGTCGACGATTAAGTGGGACCATATAGATGAAGCGAAGGCACAGGGAAATTGTTGAATATGTTGGTCGTCCACGAGAAGGAAAAATTAAGAGTCTTTATGGGTTGGTCGTCCACGAGAAGGAAAAATTAAGACTCTTTATGGGTTGGTCGTCCACGAGGAGGAAGTCTTTATCGGTGGTCCTCCACGAGAAGGAAAAATTTGGAAGTCTTTATCGGTGGTCCTCCACGAGAAGTTAAAATTTTGCAAGTCTTTATCGGTGGTCTTCCACGAGAAGGAAAATTTTGAGAAATTTTGCAAGTCTTTATCGGTGGTCTTCCACGAAATGAGAAATATTTAAAATTTGGAAGTCTTTATCGGTGGTCTTCCGCGAGAAGGAAAATTTTGAAAGTCTTTATCGGTTGGTCGTCCACGAGAAGGAAAAATTCGGAAGTCTTTATCGGTGGTCCTCCACGAGAAGGAAAATTTTGAAAGTCTTTATCGGTGTTCTTAATGAGAAATATTTAATAGTCCTTATCGGGTCCTCCACGAGAAGGACAAATTTCAATCTTTATCGGTGGTCTTCTACGACAAGGAAAAAAATTTAATAGTCTTTATCGGGTCCTCCACGAGAAGGAAAAATTTAAGTGTCTTTATCAGTGGTCCTCGACAAGAAGGAAAAAAAATTGAAAGTCTTATGAAAAATTTGATTCTCTTTATAATAATTTTTGAGTCCGGTACTTGAGTCGTGGTCTTATCACACATAATTTTTTATTCCAGTAATTGAGTACTTGAGTCATGGTCTCTTACCATACAATCTGAGTACTTCAATTATTTTTATATAAAATAAAGTTTAAAAAATAAGGTTAATGTATATATTTAAATATTTTTTCCTCGAAAAAATGAGTAAATTTTATTTCATTAGAAAAGAAATGCTAAGAGAACCAAAAAAAACAGTATCAGCAAAAAACTTTGTCAAGATAACATCTTCCAATGTTTTACAAAAATTTGATAGTCCAGAATAAAGATGATATAGTGCAATCTTATAACAGTTGAGATCTACAAAAGTAGTTTGTTGAAAACACATCACAAAGGACTGCAATGTCTCCAAGAACAAATATTGATAGCTAAAAAGAGATGTCAAAGGGGCCTTGTGGTTCAATAAATGGCTTGTGGTAGAACTCATAGTGAGTTCCATCTTTGATTTATGTGATCATCCATTGCCCAAAATCCATTTGTACGCCTACTTTAGAGAGCATATCTACCTCCAAGTTACGCTCCCTGTAGATATGCCGCAATGAGAAGGAACCAAACAAGTCCAAGATTTTAAAAACTTCATCAAGTAAAGAAAGAAACATAATGTCGTGACATTTATGTGATTTACGGGTCCAATTTATGCTTATCATCGAATCACCAAATATCTAAAGGGTTTTAACACCTTTTTCCCTCGCAAAAAGTTACAATAGTTTTAGTGACATTACTTCAACATAATTGTTTGTACCGACACCCAGTCCCATTTCAAATTTGAATAAATGACTATCATATAGATGAAGCATTGCGCCCCCTCTGCATTGTTGGTTGTTGTTTTGTGAGGCCCCATCAAAGTAGGCCCACGACCTTGAAGAATCCATTTGTTCTACCTGAATGGTCCGAATTGTACATGTCCCTGTGCCACAATAATATCTGGGAGAGAAGGTTTATCCTGGAAGATGGAAGAATTCCTAACCAACCAGGCTCCCCAATTGAGGATCAACAGAAGTGACTTGAAGCTTCAATTTGAGGAATTGGAGACCTGACCACTCCAAGCTTCTTCTACTGTCAGACCCTGCCAAGTGCAATCTTGACCCAATTTTTTAGAACATTCCTACCATATATATTTAACAAAAGTGCATAAAATAGAGATATGTGTCACTGTTTCCTCATCGGATTTACACAAAGAGCACCATCTCAAATCCTCCAAATTCCTCCATTTCATCCTATCACATGTGTGTACTTTATTGACAATCAAGTAGCACACAAAGATGTGAGAATTTAGGGGGAATTTTAACTTCCATAGTCCCCTCCACCACCGAGATGGATTCCTTTGTTGGATATTGTTGTGTTGGTTTTGTCACTTGGGTGAGTTAAACAACAACACTTGCATGTCTAGATGAGCCTGCTAGACAAGATAGAAGTTTGTGAGTGGGTTAAACAAACCAAACACATGTATAAAAAAAAAAATAAACTAAAACAACTAAGAAAAAACTGTTAGAAAGCATGAGAAACTTAGAACCATGAAAATCAAACAATGACCAACATAATGCTACCAATGGATCGATAGATTAGTAGACAAAACACCATAGAGAAAAATAAGGACTTATGAGTCCCATCTTCCTCCTTGGGAGGGATCTTGAGTTCTCTAATGGAGAGCTCTTCATACAATGGAAGAAATGGAAAATGCCAAAGAACAACACTGCCTATTCCCTCAAGAGGTGAGTGGAATGGCCCATTGCAATGGTGCTTAAAGGTTCCAAAGAGAAAAGAGGATTATCAAGGGATAATTCTTGCAGCATAACAATACTATGAAGATCTTGGTTTCTTAGTGCACCCATGTCTCTTATTTATAGCATTCATACATAGGAAAATGTAATTGGTTCATAGTGTGAACAAGGGGCTTTTTAGAGCACCCTCTAGTCCTTTACCAACCTCCCATTTGGATTTCGCTCAAATAAGAGTGTCAAATCATGTTGGGGTTGGTATATAAGTGGTTGAGGGGTCGACAAGATCCATAAATGTGTCGTTCATAGAAGTGCACATCTTTTCTCATACACAGTGGCGCATTTTTCGCGCGGAGGGTTGTATTGGCTCGCGCACATTGCGCATTGTGCACACACTTCCTTTGGTGAATCTGCACATTTCAATTTTTGACCCAATTGTATAGTTTTTTGACTCTTGAATTCATTTCAGTGTTGTAGGTGGACTAATTGTTGTTGGAATTGATGTGTTTCTTTAACCATTTGCATGGGATGTTGTCGACGATTTTTCAGTGATAAAAGATGCCCCCTGATGTGTGAGGTTAGGAGCATACGTATAGCCGAAATACATCACTGCTTTTTGTGCTGAGAGTGCCATTGTAATGAAGAGTGAAGAGAGTAACTGCAAGAGTGATCTATCAGAGGGAGAGAGAAAACTGTGGGACCCAAACCTTTCTCTAGGAAGAAAAAATAAAATATGTGTACAAACAAGGCGGGCATGCCCCATGCTCGTGTCATGATACCAAAATGTGAGATTGTAACTGAATATGTATGTTGATGTAGATAACTGCAGCGCCCCTGATGGCGGTTGATAACGATAGATGACAGTTATGAATGATGAACGGACTCTGAAGTGAGGCAAGGACGACTGTAAGAATTGTCAATGACTCATAGGAATTGATGGCCTAACGACTTCAGATGTCTTCGCCTAGTATGAAAACAACTGAAATAGTTGCATAGTAAGACCTACCGTAACATGAGAGTTTGTTGAAGTTGAATGTTATGGGGGTCAATAGAATCAAAGAGCAATGATGATTCTCTCTGTGTCGTCCGAGACTCCTCATTGTAAAGGTAATGAGAGTCAAGATATTGTTTCCCTTCTAAAAACTGTGTTGATGTCGACATGAAGGGAGATGTGACACCAAGAAGTAAAGGGCTTCGTGAAATCCACTGAGATGATATCAGGTTCTGACGAGTAACATGAATGAAGTCAAGATTTTGGGAGACTCAAGATTGTCATTGGTTGGGGAATTTTTGAAGGATGATTAGCAACAACCATAAAAATGGATCTAGTGTCAGGGGAACGACTAGATACGGGGTTAAATCGTGCCAAAGGCTAACAAAGTGAACAAACTCAGAGATCATGGGTACATGGACATGGGATACTCGGGGCTTGTGAACAATGTCGGTATGAAAAGAGAGTGGGTGCCCCAACCAAGGGAAACATGGGTTTCTTTTCTAGGAAAACAAAGGCCATCAAGGGTGACGACGAAAAAGCTAAGTAAATTCTAGAAACAAGGGCTTTTTACAATTACCAAAGAAATAAAGAATAATTTGGGTTGAGTATACAAATACAGAAATGGGTGCCCCAATGAAAGATGGCTTGGCCTATTAAGGCATAAGTTTGTGAAATAAAACTGGTGGAGGGCGGGGGGCCCATGGGTGGGTTTCTTTATTAGGTAAATGAATGGAGGACAATCTGCAGATGGGAAAATTGATGGTGGATGAGATGGAGGGATAATGATACTGCAAAGGTGCAGTCAATAGAGAGGAGATGATATGACCTGGGAGTCCATTAGGAAGGTTAGCAATATGATGAGAAGAAGTATGGGGTTCATTCTCGAAAGTGTAGAAGACTATAGAGACTCACATCCCTAGGGGGTGAAATCAGCATGAGTGTCAAGTTTCGAAGGGGAACTATGAATGGGACAACTCATGTGGGGGAGAGTGCTACCGGGTGACAGTACGAAAATGTAGGAGAGGTAAAGGTAATGCAGATCCAGATGTAAGGAACCTAAAGGTAAATGTCAGAGGGTATGACTAGTAGATGCAATTGATTTTCAGAGGGAATAATTGCATGCCAGTGTTGAACAAATACCTGAAGTGGTTGTAATCTTGCAGAACAAGTACCTACACATATGAAAACCAAATACCCGACGTGAACAGTATCTGATGATAAAGAACATATAATGACTATTTGATAAAATTGAACATGAGCATGCATACCTGAGCGTGATGTGAGAAAATAGCTCCTCCAGGGCCAAGTGCAGATGATGACCCGGGGAATGTGAATGTGTAGGTGGCGGGACCAGGATCCTGTGGCTAAGAATGGATTAGAAAACGAAGGCTCTAGGATCCTACAACATAGTGTGTAAGTTGGGAAAAAAGGGGCTATATATGGCTAGTGGGCCCATAATGCCACCTCATTTGTACTTGTCACTGTAGTTGAGTTGATGAGATTGCTCAGAGGAAATTTGGAGATTGCGGGAGCATGAGGCTACCGATCTAGGAGTGGCGAGAGACAGGTTAGTGGTCCTATCCTCCTGCATCTTATGAAATTCGTAGAATCTAGGTAGGCGTTGTATGAAGGGTCGTTCATGGGATTTTTTGGGTAGGGGCCCACTAGTGCACAGGGAAAGGAGGAATACCCGTGCACATGTGCGTTGGTATAATCCCTTTTCGGGTGCATGGTATGCAGATGTGCTTGACACAGTCGTGCATGTGGGCACGGGGGAGGGAAATACAGGTGCACATGAGATGCGTGTCTATTTGAATAACAACTATGCACTCATGCATGACTATTTCTCATAGAGTTGCGCATGAGTGCACAACTGTGAAAAGAACATGTGCACACCTATCTGGGTGAAAGTCGCACACTTGGGGCAAGGCTAAGGGTTTGAATTTTTTTGAATTTTTTGATGTTTTTTTATGGATGATGAGGTTGATCAAGTGTTTTTGTGTGGATGCAGGTGATCAACAAACTCGGAGAGCACGATGCCAGTGCACTAGAAAGAGTGTGACTGGGACTGTCTACGAGAGGCAGTGAGAGAGAAGTCAGGCATGCAGAGACACTTGGAAGCCTGTGGGTTGCTCAATTTCTTCGACTTCCCTCTAATACGGTCGTAGGATTTACTGCTTCAGTGTTTGATTGCAATGTGGAGCACTGATTTGCATTGCTTCATAGTGAGAGGGCAATAGTTGACATTCTCGGCCGTCGAGGATGTGTATTTCTTGACGAGGCTCCCATTCCATGGGATGGTCCTTCCTATCAATCCCAAGATGTCGGGGGATGAGCGAGTAGGTGACTTGGCAGTTTACCACTGCACAGGGCCAAACCCGATGTTAGGCTCAGTCATCTGGATTGAGGCAATCAATGATCTTCTGACAGAGTGCATCATCGCTATGGTGGTGACGATATACGGATCCTTGGGAACTTAGTGGATCACTAGAGGTCAACTTAGGATAGTGGAGCAGGTCCTTGATGGGGACATTTTTGCATAGGGTTTTCTTTTGCACACTGGGATGATGGGACAGGTGAACCGGTGTCGATGATCCGACTCTGGTGACTTCCCTTTTGGGTCCATTCTGGTGGCCTGGTTTCTAGAGAGGGTGCGTCTGTTGTGCCTGAGGATTCTGCTCGAGATGTTAGGGCCACGAGAGTTGTGACTGATGAGGTGGGCCCATGTGTTGGCCTGACATGGATGTGCAAAGGGTGGCCACTATTTCACGGCCTCGGTGGCGTGATTATGGCAATAAATTCCATAGTTGATACTAAGGTATCCATACGTGGGTTAGGACTGCCATCATGACCCAGACATGATGTTGTCTCCTGGGGATGACTGGGATCAACGAGGTATGTTTTTGTTTTGTTTTTTTTTATGTTTTTTATGTTTTTTGATTTTGATAGATAACCTGTTTATATATGTATATGGATGTTAACTTTATATTTGGTGTTTTTTTTCATATGTGGGACTCTGAGGTCGAGAGGCGGAGATAGTCGGGGAGTCGGCTCGCTAGGAATCAGTACAACCGGCACCTGCAGAGCTGAAGGAGGGACAAAGGCGACGATAAGATGATGCTGGTGTTGGGCCAGCACATGAGCCACAGGAAGAGGCCAAAGGGATGTTGGAGGACCTGCACTGATACTTTGAGTGGGTGTTGGAGGGCATACCGGTGGAGTGGAGGACCCTGATCCTCTGGGTAGCAGTAACGAGAATAATGATGATTGGTCGGCTTCCCCTAGACCTAGAGGGCCCCTAGTTGGTCGGGCGTGTCCAGATGACAGAGGACTTGGGGGGGAGCTCTGGGGCACCGTGAGTGTCAGGTTTTGTATATATAAGCTTGGGAGCCCATTTTGCATAGGGTAGTTGATACCCATTTTATATATTGTAGTGGATACCCATTTTGTATAGGGTAGTGGATACCCATATTTGTAACTATAGGGTGGGGGGGCTCACTGGCCTATGAGTGATGTATATGTATTTTTGTAAACACTGATGGCACTTTGATTATATATGGATATATTTTTGGATCATTCATGTTTCCATGTGTTTATGTTTTTATGTGTGTGATGTATTTTCTATGTGTTGTGACAAATGTATGATGCTTATGTATAAAATGATGTTTAATGTGATAAATGCCAATCGAATACTACGTTATCCATGTGATTTTATACTTGATTAATTTGTCTTGGAATATGTGTAAATGTGATTGAATCAAAGTTGCGAGATAATATTCTAACTTGCAGGTATTTGCGAAATATGCAAGGATCATGAATGTGATATACATGGTTGAGTTGCAAGACGACAAGCTGTGAATCTAATAGAAAGCTAAGGTGACGAATGTGGCGGTGACTGGCCTCGGTGAGGAGACCAATGATGATGGCATATTCATTTTGGTTGTTGGTGGTTGAGCCCAAACATATGCCAATAGAGTGGAGCAGTACATGTGAGGGGGTATAGAGGGCCCAAGAAGCCGAGGTGAGATTCTTGGTCCAGCGGTTGGCACCGTCAGCATAACCGATGTGATAGTATGATGGATGATGCATCTGTCAATAAAACGGATGATATATCAGACACAAGGAATGGTGGTGGAAAAAGAAGACTAAAAAATCTACAAATGTGTACAAAGAAAAAACCTAATGTAGGGGGCTACGATTAGGCATAAAACTTCTTTAAGTACAACCCGTTGACGGGTTCTTTGAGAGGGTAGCTTTATGGATAGGCCAGGATGTATGCACCTTTAGTGAGGCAGTGTTTGATGATGTAGGGTCCATGCCATAATGATTCAAATTTCCCATGGCCGAGAGTATCATGGGTGATATCATAGGCTAGGATGAGATCACCTTCGATGAATTGCATGCAATAACAATGAATTAATTCTCATAATTACATGAATTACCAATGAAAACTTAGCATTTATCAAGTATATTATTTAGCGAGTGTCACAAGTAATTTCTGAGTGAGTTAGCTATGGATTAGGTTAGTGTATGCAACAAATTAGTATGAATTGGTATCATTGTAGCAGTGATTTGCAACAAGAAGAAGTTAGATAATGAATTAGTCTAAGCTAGAGTTAGTAGAAGTTAGTATAGGCTTCAAAGAATAGAGTTTAATGGTTGTTTGATCAATTCCTTCAACAAGAGAAAGTAGAAATGAGTGGATTTTATGGAGTCAATGTTACACCTCAAAATTACTCACTTCGATAGTGTCACAAGTGTCATCATTACAAGTGTTGTAAGTGTCGCATCTTGTCCATAAGTGTCACATCTTGACTACAGGTGTCACAAGTGTTGAAAACATCATAATGCAATATTTCCCATGTCCTGCCTCTAAAGTCATCAGAAAGACACTTAAGACACCTCAAAGTCTAGTTTGGAAGAAGAGAAATCAGTTGACAGGGAGTACAAACCATTTTCCATGGAAAGAACCACTAAAAAATGAATTTTGGAGAGGAGCACTCCCCTACCCACTGTCAGGGACTGCTAGCGCTCCCTCGGCCTCTTTGGAGGAGCCTTTGAGTGCTCTGTGCACCCTTATGGGGGAGCGCTACCCTTTTCTCAACAATTTTTGGGTTTGTTGAGGCAAATCAGGGAAGAATCCATCAAGTTTTGAAGGTGGTTGGATTCGAATAGATGGTCATGGCATGATCTTAGGGAAGATCCTCAACTGAAGGAGAGGAATCCTCAACTTATCCCAAAGATCTCTCAAGTGGTTAGACCTCTCCAAGGTTATATAAGGAGGCTTTCTCATGGTGAAAGGGTACATGGTACATGATACATGAAAAATATTTGATGTATGAAACCTATGGTCTCATAGGCAGCATACAGTCAATAAGAATGGAGATTAAGAATTACATCAAACTTATGATCTCATGAGTGAGATGTCATCAAAGAAATCAGTGGAGATTGTTTGAGAAAAGGGGTTGGACAAGGAGAATTGTAAGAAGCTTATACACCTTCATCCAAAGGATTGTAAGTATTTCTACTTGTTCTCATTAATAATCAATGCTTGGCCTGTTTCTTTCAAACTTGTTCTTGTTCCACATGAGTTTGTGTTCAGTAGATGGATCTATGTTTGAGCTAATCTCACTAGAGTAGGAAGTCTTTTGTATCTTTGTTTGTTTTACAGGACCTATCAGGGAGCTTAGGATCGAAGCTCAACCTAGACTTTGTAAGGACAAACGTTGCTAATAAGGTACATATCTTTCTCCTTCTCTTTCATTGATTAGCCTGATTTGATCTAAAAGGAATTCAGTGTCCATGCTAAGCACTTTTCTTTCTTGGCCTTAAGATTCTAGAGACCAAGAGGGAATCCACTTGTCCACAGGGGGATTTAACTACAACCGAAATTGACAACTCCATTGGGTAAGGAACCAGATTTCTTTCCTTTCCTAGGTCTTGTCTTGGCCTTTTTCCCACTCACTTAACCTTCTTCATATTGTCTTTTTTATTCTTATATTTGTTTGATTACCTCTTTATGTCATCATGATCACCCTAATTGACTAGATTTCCTTGATTTTTTCAGTTTCCTGTCATTTTTCTGAGCTTTTGCAGTAGAGCGCTCCCCTGCCCTTGCTATCATAGCATTGGCACTCCCTTGCAGTCTTCCACGGAGTGTTGGAGCACTTTCTGTCCCCTTTTGGGGGAGCGCTACTCCATTTTTAGTGAAAAACCCTCTAGTTTTTCAATTTTTGGGTTCAGTTTTTTGCCTTTTGCATTTGCTCAGAGTCTCATACTCTCAGTCCATCTTGGTATTGGCCTTCAAACACCTTTTTTTCTAAGGATTCATCCTATTTTGTTTGGATTTTTTGACATTTGTCCTTACTTTGAAATAACTCTTTGTCCTTCACGATTTGAAGTCAATTTGTCATTTTCTTCTCGTTTATCCGAGTGAGTGAAAACTTTGTAAGGAGTTTCAAAGGTATTTTGTACTTTTCTTTCTGATCTTTGAGTCATATTGTCCAAGATATTTCTCCTTCCTTTAGAGCTTTTGGCTTTTTGTTTCTTGTTTGATCACAACAAGGCTGTCTTTTGGTTTATGTGAAGTTTGCTTCCAGATTGCTTAAATGTCACAACTCCCGAAGTCTGACTCATAAGAATTGATGGCCTAACGACTTCAGATGTCTTCGCCTGGTATGAAAAAAACTGCAATAGTTTCATAGTAAGACCTACCGTAACATGAGAGTTTGTTGAAGTCAAATGTCATGGGGGTCAATAGAATCAAAGAGCAATGATAATTCTCTCTGTGTCGTCAGAGACTCCTCATTGTAAAGGTAATGAGAGTCAAGATATTATTTCCCTTCTGGAAACTGTGTTGATGTCGACAGGAAGGGAGATGCGACACCTAGAAGTAAAGGGCTTCATGAAATCCACTGAGATGATATCAGGTTTTTGTTAAAAAGTCTTTATCGGTGGTCTTCCATGAGAAGGAAAATTTTGAAAGTCTTGATGGTTATACCTTTTTAAATGTAATTTAAGTGAAAACTTTTTCATTTTTATTAGAGTTAATAAATATTTTTTAAATATAAAAAATTATTATTATTATTATTAATGAATATTTTTTAATTTTTTTTCATAATTTTTTAAAATGATGTGTTTTAGAATTTTATACTTAAATAAATAATATTAAAAAATTAATAATAGCTAACATTTCATATATATATATATATATATATATATATATATTATTTTATTCACTTATTTTTATATAAAATAAAGTTATAAAAATTAGGTTAATGTATACATTTAAATATTTTTTCCTCGAAAAAAAGCGTAAAGTTTATTTCATTAGGAAAGAAATGCGAAGAGAACCAAAACAACAACAACAACAAAAAGCTTTGTCAAGATAACATCCTCCAATGTTTTACAAAAAATTGATAGTCCAGAATAAAGATGACATAGTGCAATCTTATAACAGTCGAGATCTACAAAAGTAGTTTGTTGAAAACACATCACAAAGGACTGCAATGTCTCCAAGAACAAATATTGATAGCTAAAAAGAAATATCAAAGGGGCCTTGTGGTTCAATAAATGGCTTGTGGTAGAACTCATAGTGAGTTCCATCTTTGATTTATGTGATCATACATTTCCCAAAATCCATTTGTACGCCTACTTTAGAGAGCATATCTACCTCCGAGTTATGCTCTTTGTAGACATGACGCAATGAGAAGGAATCAAACAAATCCAAGATTTTGAAAAATTCATCAAGTAAAGAAAGAAACATAATGTTGTGAAATTTATGTGATTTACGGGTCCAATTTATGTCTATCATTGAATCACCAAATATCTAAAGGGTTTTAACACCTTTTTCCCTCGCAAAAAGTTACAATATTTTTAGTGACATTACTTTAGCATAATTGTTTGTACTGGTGCCCAGTCCTATTTCAAGTTTGAATAAATGACTATCATAAAGATGAAGCATTGCGTCCCCTCTGCATTGTTGGTTGTTGTTTTGTGAGGCCCCATCAAAGTAGGCCCACGACCTTGAAGAGTCCATTTGTTCTTCCTGAATTGTCTGAATTGTACATGTCCCTGTGCCACAATAATATATGGGAGAGAAGGTTTATCCTGGAAGATGGAAGAATTCCTAACCAACCAGGCTCTCCAATTGAGGATCAATGGAAGTGACTTCAAGCTTCAATTTGAGGAATTGGAGACCTGGTCACTCCAAGCTTCTTCTACTATCAGACCCTGCCAAGTGCAATCTTGACCCAATTTTTTAGAACATTCCTACCATATATGTTTAACAAAAGTGCATAAAATAGAGATATGTGTCATTGTTTCCTCATCAGATTTACACAAAGAGAACCATCTCAAACCTTCCAAATTCCTCCATTTCATCCTATCACATGTGTGTACTTTATTGACAATTAAGTAGCACACAAAGGTGTGAGAATTTAGGGGGAATTTTAACTTCCATAGTCCCCACCACCACCAAGATGGATTCATTTGTTGGATATTGTTGTGTTGGTTTTGTCACTTGGGTGAGCAAAACAACAACACTTGCATGTCTAGATGAGCCTGCTAGACAAGATAGAAGTTTGTGAGTGGGTTAGACAAGCCAAACACATGTATAAACAAATAAATAAACTAAAACAACTAAGAAAAAACTGTTAGAAAGCATGAGAAACTTAGAACCATGAAAATCAAACAATGACCAACATAATGCTACCAATGGATCGATAGATTAGTAGGAAAAACACCGTAGAGAAAAATAGGGACTTATGAGTCCCATCTTCCTCCTTGGGAGAGATCTTGAGTTCCCTAATGGAGAGCTCTTCATACAATGGAAGAAATGGAAAATTGTCGAAGAACAACAATGCCTATTCCCTCAAGAGGTGAGTGGAATGGCCCATTGCAATGGTGCTTGAAGGTTCCAAAGAGAAAAGAGGATTATCAAGGGAGAATTCTTGCAGCATAACAATACTATGAAGATCTTGGTTTCTTAGTGCACCCATGTCTCTTATTTATAACATTCATACATGGAAAAATGTAATTGGTTCATAGTGTGAGCAAGGGGCATTTTAGAGCACCCTCTAGTCCTTCACCAACCTCCCATTTGGATTTCACTCAGATAAGAGTGTCAAATCGTGTTGGGGTTGGTCCATAAGTGGTTGAGGGGTCGACAAGATCCATAAATATGTTGTTCATAGAAGTGCACATCTTTTCTCACACATAGTCGTGTATTTTGTGCATTGTGCATGTTGAGGGTTGTGTTGGCCCACACACACTACGTATTGTGCACACACTTCCTTTGGTGAATCTGCGCATTTCAATTTTTGACCCAATTATATAGTTTTTTGACTCTTGAATTCATTTCAGTGTTGTAGGTGGACTAATTGTTGTTGGAATTGATGGGTTTCTTTAACCATTTGCATGTGGTTGTCCATGATTTTTCAGTGATAAAGGATGCCCCCTGAAGTGTGAGGTTAGGAGCATACACATAGCTGAAATACATCACTGCTTTTTGTGCTGAGAGTGTCATTGTAATGAAGAGTGAAGAGAGTAACTGCAAGTGCGATCTATCAGAGGGAGAGGGAGAACTATGGGACCCTAACCTTTCTCTAGAGAGAAAAAAGAAAATATGTGTACAAACGAGGCGGGCATGCCCCATCCTCGTGTCATGATACCAAAATGTGAGACTGTAACTGAATATGTATGTTGATGTAGATAACTGCAGCGCCCTTGATGGTGGTTGATAATGACAAATGACAGTTATGAATGTTGAACGGACTCTAAAGTGAGGCAAGGACAACTGTAAGAATTGTCGATGTCTCATAGGAATTGATGGCCTAACGACTTCAGAGGTCTTCAGCTGGTATGAAAACAACTACAATATTCGCATAGTAAGACCCACCGTAACATGAGAGTTTGTTGAAGTCGAATGTTATGGGGGTCAACACAATCAGAGAGCAATGATGATTCTCTCTGTGTCATCTGAGATTCCTCATTGTAAAGGTAATGAGAGTCAAGATATTGTTTCCCTTCTGGAAACTGTGTTGATGTCGATAGGAAGGGAGACGCGACACCAAGAAGTAAAGGGCTTCGTGAAATCCACTGAGATGATATCAGGTTTTGACGAGTAACATGAATGAAGTCAAGATTTGGGGAGACTGAAGACTGTTGTTGGTTGGGGAATTTTTGAAGGATGATTAACAACAACCATAAAAATGGATCTAGTATCAGGGAAACGACTAGATACGGGATTAAACTGTGCCAGAGAATAACAAAGTGAACAAACTCAGAGATCATGGGTACATGGATGTGGGATACTCGGGGCTTGTGAACAATGTCGGTATGAAAAGAGAGTGGGTGCCCCAACCAAGGGAAACATGGGTTGCTTTGCCAGGAAAATGAAGGCCATCAAGGGTGACGACAAAATGGGTTGCTTTGCCAGGAAAATGAAGGCCATCAAGGAAAATGAGGTGTAGTCAATAGAACAGAAATGATATTACCTGGGAGTCCATTGGTAAGGTTAGTAATATGATGAGAAGAAGTATGGGGTTCACTCTCGGAAGTGTATAAGACTATAGAGACTCACATCCCTAGGGGGTGAAATCAGCATGAGTGTCAAGTTTCCAAGGGGAACTATGAATGGGACAACTCATGTGGGGGAGAGTGCTACCAGGTGATCGTACGAAAATGTAGCAGAGGTAAAGGTACTGCAAAGCCAAACATAAGGAACTAGTGTTGAAAAAATACTTGAAGGGGTTGTAATCTTGTGGAACAAGTACCTGCACATATGAAAACCAAATACCCGACATGAACAATATCTAATGATAAAGAACATATAACAACTATTTGATAAAATTGAACATGAGCATGCGTACCTGAGTATAATGTGAGAAAAGAGCTCCTCTGGGGCCAAGTGAAAATGATGACCTGGGGAATGTGAATGTGTAGGTGGCGGGACCAGGATCCTGTGGCTGAGAATGGATGAGAAAACAAAGGATCTGGGATCCTGCAACATAGTGTGTAAGTTGGGAAAAAAGGGGCTATATATGGCTGGTGGGCCCATAATGTCACCTCATTTGTACTTGTCACTGTAGTTGAGTTGACGAGATTTATCTGAGGAAATTTGGAGATTGCGGGAGCATGAGGCTACTGATCCAGGAGTGGTGAGAGACAGGTTAGTGGTCCTATCCTCCTGCATCTTATGAAATTCCTAGAATGTAGGTAGGGGTTGTACGAAGGGTCGTAAATGGGATTTTTTGGGTAGGGGCCCACTAGTGCACGGGGAAAGGAGGAATACCTATGCACATGTGCGTGAGTATAATCCCTTTTCGAGTGCATGGTATGTGGATGTGCTTGACACAACCATGCATGTGGGCATGGGGGAGGGAAATACAAGTGTGCATGAGATGCGTGTCTGTTTGACTGAAAACTACGCACTCATGCATGACTATTTCTCAGAGAGTTGCGCATGAGTGCACAACTGTGAAAAGAACATGTGCGCACCTGTCTGGGTGAAAGTCGCACACTTGGGGCAAGGATAAGGGGTTGAATTTTTTTTAATTTTTTTATGCTTTTTTTATGGATGATGAGGCTGATCAAGTGTTTTTGTGTGGATGCAGGTGATCAACAAACTCGGAGAGCATGATGCCAGTGCACTGGAGAGAGCATGACTGGGACTATCTATGAGAGGTAGTTAGAGAGAAGTCGGGCGTGCAGAGACACTTGGCAGCCTGTGGGTTGCTCAATTTCTCCGACTTCCCTCTAATACGGTCATAGGATTTACTACTTCAATATCTTATTGTGTTGTGGAGCACTGATCTACACTGCTTCATAGTGAGAGGGAAATAGTTGGCATTCTCCTCCGTCGAGGATGTGTATTTCTTGACAGGGCTCCCATTCCATGGGATGGCCCTTCCTATCAGTCCCCAGCTGCCGGGGGATGAGCGAGTAGGTGACTTGGTGATTCACCACTGCACAGGGCCGAACTTGATGTCAGGTTCAGTCATCTGGATTGAGGCAATCGATGATCTTCTGACAGAGTGCATCGCCGCTCTGGTGGTGAGTATATACGGATCATTGAGGACTTAATGGATCACTAGAGGTCAACTCAGGATAGTGGAGTAGGTCCTTGATGGGGACCTTTTTGCCCAGGGTTTTCTTCTGCACACTGGGATGATGGGACAGATGAACCGATGTCGGCGATCCAACTCCAGTGACTTCCCTTTTGGGTCCATTTTGGCGGCCTTGTTTCTAGAGAGGGTGACTCTGTTGCACCCGAGGATTCCGCTCAAGATCGCGGGGCCACGAGAGTTATGACTGATGAGGTGGGCCCATGTGTTGGCTTGACATGGAGGTGTAGAGGGTGGCCACTATTTCACGACCATGGTGGTGTGATTGTGACAATAAATGCCATAGCTGATAATGAGGTATCCATACATGGGTTAGGACTCCCATCATGACCTAGACATGATGTTGCCTTCTGGGGAGGACTGGGATCAACGAGGTATGTTTTTGTTTTATTTTTGTTTTATGTTTTTTATGTTTTTTTATTTCGATAGATAACATGTTTATATATGTATATGGATGTTGACTCTATATTTGGTGTTTTTTTGCATATGTGGGACCCCGAGGCTGAGAGGCGGAGATGGTCGGGGAGTCGGCTCACCGAGAATCAGTACGGTTGGTGCCTGTAGAGACGAGGGAGGGACAAAGGCGATGACGAGATGACGTTGGTGTTGGGTCAACGCATGAGCCACAAGATACTACATGAAATTCATCAAAGGATATGCGCAGTTCACAACACCAATGGAAAAGTTGTTAAGGAAGGATAAAAAGTTTCAGTGGAACGACGAATGTCAACATGGTCTAGATACCTTGAAGGAAAACATGGTTATCGCGTCG
This sequence comes from Picea mariana, assembly GCA_032191745.1. NCBI lineage: Eukaryota > Viridiplantae > Streptophyta > Pinopsida > Pinales > Pinaceae > Picea > Picea mariana. Next base: position 23,138 of record JASDQU010688899.1, read on the forward strand.
ATATTAGTATTTCCAGACTAGGAAAAGACATTCCATGTGCATGTAGATGCATCAGCCATAACACTTGGAGCTATCTTGGTGCATCTAGAAGTGGGAGACTTGGATCACCCTATAGCGTTTGCAAGCAGAAAGTTATCAGACTCAGAACAAAACTATAACATGACAGAAAGAGAAGGCCTAGCCATGGTCTATGCACTACAAAATTTTAGGCATTACTTATTGGGAAAACACTTTAAGATGTTCACAGATCACTCAACCCTGAAATACCTAGTCAACAAGCCAGTGTTGGGGGGGAGAATCTATCAATGGTTACTACTATTCCAAGAATTCGACTTTGAAGTAAAAGTTAAACAAAAAAAATTGAATGCAGGACATGACCACCTGTCGAGGGTCACAAATCGAGAAGATCCTATGAATTTAGAAGACAAATTTCCAGATGCACAGTTATTCTCAGTACAGATTGCTGATGAATACTTTGCAAATATCATTCAGTACTTGAGTATAGGTACTACTTCGTAAGAATATACCACCACGTAGAAGAAGAACCTGGTATTCCGCGCTGCCGACTATCAACTAATTGCGGGACACCTATAGAAAATGGGCATAGATAGCATTTTGCGAAGATATGTGTTAGAGCACAAAAGACCAAGAGTTTTAGTAGAAGCCCATGAGGGAATAGCAGGGGGACACTATGGAGGTAAAGCTACCATGTAGAAGGTATTATGTGTAGTACTATGGTGGCCAACGATTCATAGAGACTCGAAGGCATACTGTCAAAGATGCGATGTGTGTCAAAGGGTAGGAAAACCCAACAAAAGAGACGAGATGCCACTACGACCAAAAGTAACATTATAGGCATTTGAAAAATGGGCAATAGACTTTGTGGGACCAATTAACCCACCAACCAAAAGAATAGGGGCGAGGTACATTATCACCGCGACAGAATATCTAACAAGATGGGCGAAAGCTGCACCAATAAAATATTGCAGCGCAAAGACAACAACACACTTTTTGTTTGAACAAGTGATCACTAGATTTGGGTGCCCAAGAGTTTCGATGAGATACCAAGGCACGCACTTCATAAACAACATCATCCAAGTGACGACTGAATATTTTGAATTCCATCATCAGAAGAGCACACTGTATCATCCACAGGAAAATGGCACGGTGGAAGCTTTCAACACAATTCTGGAGAACGTACTGACAAAGATTTGTAATGTTAACAGAGATGACTTGGACCTCAAAGTACCAGCAGTATTATGGGCGTACAGAACTACATGAAAAAATTTGATAGGGCACACACCATTTAAACTGGTTTATGGCCAAGAAGTAGTAGTGCCATTAGAGTTTTTAGTACCCAGCTTGCGCGTAGAAGCTATCACACAAATGATAGAACGAGGTGCATTACAGGAGAGACTGAATCTTTATTGACCATGGAGGAAGATCGAATCTTGGCAGGATTCCATCAACAAGTGCAGAAAGCAAGAGAGAAAGCTTGGCATGATCGACACATCAAGAAGAAAATGTTCAAGGAAGGAGATCTAGTATTGATGTATGATAGTAAATCATTTCATCACCCGGGAAAGATTGGAATGCATTGGTTAGGACCATACGAAGTAAAATTTGTCACACACGGAGGAGATGTACGGCTAAGAGATTTAGCAGGCACAGAAATCGGAGGAATGGTCAATGGGAGTCGACTGAAGCTATATAAGGACAGTCAACCACCCACCGCGTAGCAAAAAAAAAAAAATCTAAAAGAGAACAAAAAGGTAGAAAGGCCACACGAGGTTAGAAACATGAATTCGACAAAGGCAAGGACAACGGTTAGATACAAAAGGGAAAAGGAAATTCGGAAAAAGCAAGATGATAGGACAACAGTAGGAAAATTTAAAGGAAGGCAAGGATTGATGGGACATCACATTAATCGCGCCAACTGGAGATGGCAAAGAAAGAGTAATGGCAGTACGAAACTGTTGCAGATGCATTGAACCCACAGTTATGTTGCATTAAACCCATAATGGAGGAAGCATCCTTGATAAGCTTCATGGAAAATCGATACAACACACGAGCACGAGAGCAACTAGTCTATTCACGAAAGGAGAACAGACAGAGAGAAGTAGCAGCTAGAATGCACAAAGTGAGGCTACAGAGATCACAGAAGTCATTCAAACCTAGCAGACATTTTCTAGTCAGCACTATGGCACCACCAAAGCCAGCAGAAGCAAGCCAAAGCGCTAGACCGACTAGGGGTCAAACTAGGTCATGAGGACCGTTGGAAGAGAATGAACATTAGCATCCAAAGATCTTCGACCTCGACGAAATCCCATCCCCAGAGACGATACCAGTGAATTCTACACCAATTCTAGAAGAAATTCAATAGCCAGAAGCAGAGTCCATGAGAGTATATACGCCAGCAGTGGCCCAGTAGCCTCAGATCTAGGAAGAAAAAACCCAAAAGGAGGTGCAACCAGAGAGCACTGAAGTAGCCTTGGAAGTTAATGGAATGACATAGAATCTAGAAGCAGCAGTGGAGCCATATGAGTCTCAAACGACCATCTCAGGACAAACAGTAGAGGAGACCGTTGAATATGCATCAACTTGGCTAGAATGGCTTACGGGGGAGCAATCAGAAGCTATTGGAACTTCGAGCCAACCACCGCAACAGAAATATAAAATACAGATACCAAGCTCAGCCCGCAAGAAACCTACATCAGAAATTGTTCTACCATGCATACCAGTGGGAGTACAGGTAGGACCGGAGCTATTGGGCCACGACAGGAAGCTCAAATATTGAGACCATGATGTAGCATATGAAACAAAGTTCCCAGAAATTGCGCAGAGGGTCTTTATACATACCATAGGCACAACTCATCTTGGAGAAATGATTAACCAACCATACCAGTGGGAAATTGGGATGGAAAAAATAGGAATCTTAGGTCTGCTGAACCTACCACATTTTGGCAGAGTCCAGAACGCAACAACACGCATCAAGCAATTGTTAGCAGTCAGACACGAAGGGGACATATGGCTGGACAAACCTGTCCCCATAACCATTGAGCTTATTGCACAAATAACAAGGTTACCAATCCAGGGTATGGATGTCACATACCCACTACCTATATGATTTTTTTCTGGTATTCTACCAGACCAGAACCCCTAAATATCCATGGAGGCCCAGCGTAAGATGGCTCTTTCTCTCTCCTTCTCCGTTCCCATGTGATCGCGGGTCATGATCACAGTTCAATTTGGACACAGTGCCTATTTGTATTTCGCACCTCGGCGCTACAGTAATGTCTAATCATTCGACTCTGCCATCGTCGAACCCTGATAGGGCTAGCAACAGGTCAATGGGGGCGAATCCCTACAGGGCCAGCAAATGGCCAATAGGAAAACATCCCAACAGGGGTAGAGAACCTCCAATGAGAACAGGCCCCTTCGTGCGGTTAAGTGGAATACATGTGGTAGAAAGGGAAACTCGACATGGTAGTCGACATGACAGGAGGGGGGACCTACTTCACATGCCACACTATTCCGGACCCCCCCCCATTAAAGACAAAATGGCAAGGGGGGTTCGGAATCCACTTGA